>VMBQ01000064.1:224836-311802 GCA_007657795.1 Dreissena rostriformis | reverse complement strand
TTAACCCTTTGCATGCTGGGAAATTTGTCGTCTGCTAAAATGTCGTCTGCTGAATTTCTAAAATTAGCATTTTCTTTGATTTTTTTTCAAAGAATACTATCAGAATAGCAAACAGTTTGGATCCTGATGAGACGCCACGTTCTGTGGCGTCTCATCTGGATCCAAACTGTTTGCAAAGGCCTTCAAAATCCGGTTCCAGCGCTCAAAGGGTTAATTACACGCATGCATTTAATCCTGTTTCCCAGAGCAAGGCTGATATAAATTTGTAGGAAACAGAACACTGTAATTTGCAACATTCTCAAATTTCATTTAATTATTACATATTTATAGTTTGTTAATTTGTTTTTAATGCAACATCTTTCTAATAAAATATAATGATGACAAGTATTTAACTTCACAAAATGCTAATTTAGTATGCTAATTTGCTTGGTTTTACAAGTTTGAAGGCATTTACTGACTTTCATAGCTGTGATAATGGTTTTTATTTTTTTAAATGACTATAAAGAATGTTCTAGAAAAAAACATTTTATTATAATGTTCATTTTAATGAGACTGTTAATTATGTTCCAGAAAAGAAAATCAATTAATTATGTTAAAATTTCATAAAAGTTTGAGATATTGCCTGATTTAAACAGTCATATTTGACTCACTGAAATTATCTTCAATTAATTTTGTTTTTAAGTTTCATTAATGTCATATTAGCCAAGTATGCATGGTTGGGCGAGAAGTGAAATTTACATAATATAGAATAATAAGTTTGTCAGATATGTCAAATTGCCCGGTAATATTCTAATGTGTGAAACATGCTGAGAAATATTAACCTGATGATAATTTTTTTCCATAAAAAGTTAGAGAAGTTTTGACAGGAAACACATTACTTTCAATATGAATGTTTTTTGAACATTTTTATTTTTGAGATTTGTTAATTAAGTTTAAGAGCTTTGCAGAAATGATGTTATGACATACAACAGGCTAACCTTTCCTCAGTTATAAGCTTATCATCAGAACAGAGTCTGAATAAAATGTAACAAGTGACTTAAATTCTCAACCGTCTGCAGTATCTTTGCCTACAAATTACCTCCCTTTTGATGTTGTACTTGTTGCTTCCCTTTGATCATAATGAAACTTACTTAGACTTTCAAAGCATTTCACCATTGCATTTTATTTCACTGTGTTCACTATAACTTATAAATTATCTGCCGAATAAATAAATGCAATACAGATAATTGAAATCATCACATTTAATTTAGATAATCCAAACTTGTCATTCAAAACTTGAAAATGTACACTTATTATTATAGTTTGATATGTATTCTCAAGCAACATCTTTCATTTTGCCTTTCTGATAAGGAAAATCATTTTGTGTACACCCTTATTTGAAACTTTGCACAAAATATATTTTATGAAGAAAAGTGGGGTGATGTGAGTAAAATGGAAATGACAGAGATATTAAAAATTGAAACCAGACAATCATGATCATTTCAATTAAAGAAATTGAAATCAAATGAGCCTTGCTCTGAGAACACAAGGCTTTATGCACTTGCATAAAGAATCGTCCCAGATTAACCTGTGCAGTCAGCACTAAAAGGAAGTCCGTTCTTAGCAAAAATACAGTTAATGCGAAAATTGTTGTCCCAGATTAACCTGTGCAGTCAGCACTAAAAGGAAGTCCGTTTTTAGCAAAAATACAGTTAATGCGAAAAGTGTTGTCCCAGATTAACCTGTGCTAATCTGGGAGGACACTTACCGCACATGCATTAAGCCCCATTTTCCCAGAGCAAGGCTCAAATGTTGATGGCAGGCATGCTTAATAAAAGAAAGAAAAAAGAAATATGTGCCCACTCTTGTAAAAGAGAATTTTAAAATTGCTGAGTTGACAAGATTTTCAGTCTGTTTGTACAAGGTATTTAATCAGACTGGTTGTATGTTTATCTTGAAAAGATGAATAGTTAATGAGGACTGTCTTGGAATACGTGCGAGATCAATAACAGTTTTTGGCAATAAATAGTGCAACTTAAATGTGGTTACATATTGAAAGCATAAGATTGCTTTAAAATGTCTTCATAGTACAATTTGTAGTGTAGGCTAGATATCAGTTATTGTTCATAAAGTTAAAATGCACTTTTAAAAAGTCAACACGCAGATATAATTTATGTCGACCCCTTGACCTACCTGCCTTAACATTTCAGGTCTCAATATTTGCTTTTGGGGGCTAATAAGTTAGATTTTTGGGAAAACATATTATAATCAAATGCAGTAAAAATGTGTTGAAAATAAAATATAACCCTGTAGAGTTGGCTGAATTGTAAAATATTCTGAATTGGTATTGATCATTCACAGATGAGACAAATGTTTCTTCAGGAGTTTTACAGAATAACAAATTTTAAGCTTTCTGGAAAAATCAATTTTGTTAAGTGTCAGCGATATTTTTGATAAGAACTTTATTTTATAAATCTTCAATTAACCCTAGAACAGGGCAATGTTGGTACCTAGGAAATATTGGCTATACATTTACTTCTACTTTTTGTATGTAAAATTTAATTTTGAGCACTGAATGAAAAATATCATTTATCTAACTTATCTCTAAACTGTTGAGATAAAACTCTACAGATCTAGGTTATTTTCATTGGAAATCCCCCAAATTGNCGTCTGCTAAATTTCTAAAATTAGCATTTTCTTTGATTTTTTTTCAAAGAATACTATCAGAATAGCAAACAGTTTGGATCCTGATGAGACGCCACGTTTTGTGGCGTCTCATCTGGATCCAAACTGTTTGCAAAGGCCTTCAAAATCCGGTTCCAGCGCTCAAAGGGTTAACCATTTGCATGCTGGGATATTTGTCGTCTGCTAAAATGTTGTCTGCTGAATTTCTAATAATAGCATTTTCTTTGATTTTTTTCAAAGAATACTATCAGAATAGGGTTAAGTTTATCTGTAAGCTAGTTTCTCGGGAATACCATGAGTGATATCATACAAACTTATTATATTTATTCCTCCTATTGAAATGAGGGCAAAGGCCAAGTTTGGCAACTCTTGTTTAAAATTTGTTATAAGTAAGGGCCTTTTAAAGCTTTGAAATTTTACATATAAGCTATGTAGTTAGGTTACTTATAAAACTTAGATATTTCGTTCAAAATTCATAATAAGTGAAAACCTTGTAAAAAAATCAAACTGCAGGATGTTATTAATAATAATTGTGTATAGCATAATTCTGTTGAACTCATTTTTCAGTTTCCCAGTTTTATAACTTTTCATGGAGACTATATAACCCTGGTATACCATAATTAAAAACATGGATTTTGCTATTTAAAACAAAAATTCCACTCAAATATCAGCATGTTTGTCTAGTGTTTAAGTATTTAAAATGAAATTCAATGCGAGTCACTCGTGAACGGGTGACCCAATTAAGATGTCGGGTTACTCGACTGCAAACAAATAATTTTCTACAAAACATAGCTCTCAATTGAAACCAAGTTTAACAAGAGGATGAACTTTTAACAACTGCTATCCAAAAAGTCATTTTGCCTGTAATTTTTGAAATGATAAATTGAATCTGTTTCACACATACAATCATGGCCTCAATTGGTCGCTCTAATGACAAACTTCTGTTGACAGACAAAAGAAGCGATATCAGGAATTTGAAAAACGTTCTCAAAAACGTTTTTCTTTAAATTATAAATATGATGTATCTGTTTGTCAACGAGTTGTAGTAAATTTGTCGACCTTGCTAAAAGATTGTCTTAGAAGCAAATATTGAGGTTGATTTAATCCATTGGAGATATAATTGGAAGACAGGTCTCTTAATTTCACGGTCCTCTCTTTTTCAGTTCTGACAGATGATGGTGTTAGATTTCCTTTGGTCCATCTGATGGTGTTCTGCATTCGAGGCGGACATTTGTCAACCCAAAGACACGAGCCAAAGGTATATTGCTTTAAAATAATTAGTTTGAAAGTTTTGCCCCCATTTAGAGTTTTGGGTGTTCTGTTTATGTAAGTGCATTAGTTAATACTAGTGCGTAACATTGGTATGTATACTGTTCAACTGTTTTCTGGCAGCACTTAAACATTGAACATCCATCTCTTTGCAATTTTTTGCTATTCCTTGGATACTGCTTGGATACGGAATATGTAGTTTTCACTTCAGTGAACTAAAATTAATAAAAAAAAAGTAAAATTGTAAATACAATAGATGGTAAAGCAATATTAGCTCTGTATTTTGCCTGCTCAACTCTTTGTTTTAATCAGAGTATTACAATTTCAAAGAGTTGTCGAATTACGATATGGATTTCTTTTGTTGTGCTTTCTGTCGGGGCCTTGAGGTGAAAAGTGTGGGAAAAAGGGATCAAATTTTTACTATCGATATGCTACTCCAGTTTGTGTTTCAAAAAAACGTAAAAAAAAAGTGTAAGCATGTACTCATATTGGTAAAACACAGATTGATTGGAAAACAGTACCCCTGAGAATTTCTATTAATATCATGAGCTCCTTAGCTCTTTGATCTCATTACAGAATGAAAGTGTATTGAATAGCAGGTCTCGTTTTCCATGTACTGTAATAGCTGGTCAAGTTACGTTTTGTGGTGTTTTTTCTCATGAGCGTACCCCGGTTTTGTGCACATGTTACCACAACAAAGCATTTTTCTCATATTTCAATATACTTTCTCAAGTTCAGTTCAATTTGATTGAAATGAGTGTATTATAATGCAGTTAGTGAACTTGTCATATTTTAATTCTGTTTTTGAAATTCGAGCCACATTATTAGAACATCTTAAAGTGGAAAGTGAAAAAATATCTTTTCACGATTATTTTGCTGGGATGCTTTTGTGGTGGTAATGAAATACTACAGTTTGCCGCCCAGATTATGTGTCTGGCTTCGACTCGTTATATGCATGATTTTCATGACACCCGGTAACTCGAAGGTCGAGGGGGGATGGTGTTTTGTAACCTCTTGCATACTCATTTTGGTGTCCTCTGAGTTCATGGGAAATAGCCTGAGGAACGCTCATGATTCATGGAAAAAAATGCTTTCTCATCATGATGCAGCAGGGTTCCACTAGCAACAATCATGAACAGGATGTAAAATATATTTTGTTTTCATGAAATTTATATCATGGTGATATAATACTGTCCCAATAATGCCTTTGTGGAGTTCAAAACTGGCTCTGAGTTTGAAAATGGTTTTGGTCCTTTCAAAAACATGGCCACCAGTGGGTGGGGCAGTTTTCTTATATTGCCATAGCAAAACTTTCTGAACCCTCTAGAGGTCACATTTATTTTCTAACTTTCATGAAACTTGGTTCGAAAATGTTATCCCAATGATATCTTGGTGGAGTTTAAAACTGGAATATGTGTATCAAAAACTAGGTCAAGAGATCAAAGTGAAAATTTAAGAAGCCACATTGCCCAATCTTTAAGAAACTTGGTCAGAACAAATTATGTCCCGATGATATCTCGGTTGAGTTCAGAACTGAGTCAAGATTGATAAAAATAAAAACTAGGTCACTAGGACGCATGAAAGAATAAGCTTGTGAAAGATGTCAAATCTTCATTGAACTTTGTCAGAACATTTTGTCTTAATTATATCCGAGTCGGGTTCAAAACTGGGTCACATGAACACTATTGAGGCTATATTTTTCCCCAATCATCAAGAACCTTGCTGAGAATAGTTTTTCTGATCTTTGCTGAAGAGTTCTAAAATAGTTCTTGTAACATCATCAAAGCTGACCAAAACAGTTCAGTCACTGTCTGTCTCAGGTGAGCAATCTAGGGCCTTTGGTCCTCTTTTTAAATTACATTAAATTTTATATGGTACATCATATTAAAAAAAAAAAAATCCCATATTAATTCTCAGAAATACCTAAGTTGTATTTTTAAGTCGTCAAAAAATTATTAAGTGGTGGTGTGTAACAAGGCAATTGCAAAGCACGTCTATAAAGGACTACAATTAACACCAAAGTAATAATATTTTATTAAAGTTTGATGATTTATATATTTGAACGGTTCTGAAGCGAATATTAGAAAGGAATTTTACAGGCCATTAATTCTGACCACATTAACACTGGTTCTGTGTTACACGGTAATTTAGATAATTTCTGTTGGTTATGGAAATAAAAAATTGTCAAAGGTTAAAACAGGTTAATGACCTGTGTGTTGTTATTAATATTTATTATGCCCCCCTTCGTAGAAGAGGTGGTATATTGCTTTGCACATGTCGGTCCGTCCACCAGATGGTTTCCGGATGATAACTCAAGAACGCTTAGGCCTAGGATCATGAAACTTCATAGGTACATTGATCATGACTGGCAAATGACCCCGATTGATTTTGAGGTCACTAGGTCAAAGGTCACAGGTCAAGGTCACAGTGACTGGAAATGGGAAAATGGTTTCCGGATGATGACTCAAGAACGCTTACGCCTGGGATCATGAAACTTCATAGGGACATTGGTCATGACTGGCAGATGACCCCTATTGATTTTCAGGTCACTAGGCCAAAGGTCAAGGTCACAGTGACCTGAAGCAGTAAAATGGTTGACTGGAAATAGGAAAATGGTTTCGGGATAATAACTCAAGAACGCTTACGCCTGGGATCACCAAACTTCATAGGGACATTGGTCATGATCGGCAGATGACCCCTTTTGAATGGATGTTGTAAAAGTTTAATAATTAATAAGTCATTTGTTCACATAATTCAATCGTCATTAGTCTCAGTTGAGTAATAAATCACTCATTATTTCCCATTTAACGTTCAGCAAATTGAAAAGTTTTTGTTGAGAGTGTAAAAAATTGATTTCAAAGAATGAGGTAATTTTCCGAGCGACAATTTTTATATGTTCCATAGAATTGAGAGCGTTTTAATGTAGACCATTTTCTTTGTGAATATATCATCAAAATGGTTCAGAGAGTTTCACTGAGAACAATACTGTGTACCTTTGTTTGATTTTTCTAAAATAATATAATATTGATAAGATTCCAAGGAGAACTGATGAGTCGGCAGTTTTCATTGAAGGCTACAGTACACCAGTTTTTTTTCATTTAGCCATCACCTTATATAAATCTTAGTGAAAAGGTTATACTTTTATATTCTTTTGAAACACTGCCAGTGTGGACTACAGGTAAACACCAAGTATGTATTTGAGATTATATCCTTAATTATAACCTTTTTAAGATATTTTAAGTGCATATAATCTGTGTATAATATTGGATAGATACGCTTATGATAATAAATAATTGAATAGGAATTTTGGTCACGAATATTGAGTCCTGATTTCCATACTGGTTCTACATAGGCTTGATCATATGTCTCCTTAAGCATGTACTGGTATGTAACGCTGACTTGATTATGATATGTTTTGTACATGTGCATTATGCCACTTTTTCATATGTCTGTAGGTACATCAATAACCTATTTTTAGTTCCACGTGAGTCAAAGTTTGAGTTATTTTTTGCGTTACTGGTCTAGTTCTGCTAGTTTTCCAAATTTTCTCTTGTACAGGTATGACATATCTATGTTCAACATGCTTAGTTAGAAAGCCCTGTTATTCGATGGATACTAATTTTAGTTGATTTTGGTGGGTCAGCTCAACCAATAAATCAAATGTTCAACAAACGTTATTATCTAATGTCTTAATTATATCAGATATTATAAAGAATCCATCAATTTGAGATCCAACCGATATGCCCGATTTTACAAATCCGCAAAATTTCATTAATCCGCGGTAGTAAGTCATCCACATCTGCAAAAAAAATCGCTTACCAAGTGATTTCTTGTTGAACGCTTTTGCGAATATCTTTTGTAGATAAAGAATGAAAACATAAGAAACGGTCAAAATGCGCTTAACATGTTTGATGTTTTCTAAATTGCAGATAAGGACACTGTCGCTAAGCGGTCTAATTGTTTAGTTTTGTGTGTGTCTGATTCTACTGGACATTAAAATGTAAACATAAAAATAAGCAAAGTGAACTCTGGTAATAATGTTTTTTTTAATTCATAAATAAATAACTGAAGAAAAATAAAATAAACATTAACTTAACAAACTCATTGATGAGTTAAGGCTAGTTATATATGAGTCTCTCTCTGTTAAAAGGGGATTTAATGCATGTGTAAAGTGTTTTCCAAGATTAGCCTGTGCAGTCCGCACAGGCTAATCAGGGATGACACTTTCCGCCTAAACTGGATTTTCGTCATTAACAGTCTAACTTTAAACGAAAAATACCATAAAAGCGTAAAGTGCTGTCCCTGATTAGCCTGTGCAGACCACAGAACTTGGTGTCTATGGGGCAGGTCTATAAAATGCTCCCACAGTTGGGATCAAACCTGTGACGGACACCATATCCAATACGCCACGGCAGCCTATCAAAAAATATAGTTTGAGTTCGATTTCTAGGGTAAAACTAGTGCATAAGCCTTAATCTTGCTCTGAATTTGAACTTAAATGTACAGTTTTTGTGTGGTAATAGTTCTCAAACATCACAAATGTCTATAAAACTGTTGTTTTTTTCGTTTGTGTCATCCAATTTTCTTTCTTGACTTCGTATTAAAAAACGGTGTAAAGTAATCTGCTACCCAATCACATTAATCTTTCATAGAAATCAAGGAGAAATGATATCTTCTGTAATCATTGATAAAATCATGACTGAAAAATTAATGAAAGCTGATGCAACTAAAACACCTGTCCTGCGAAAAAAATTGTAGTCTTATTTGAATGTAAGAAGTTCATGCATTTCATTCATTAATATACTGCGTCAAAAATGGTGTACATGTAAACAACATCGGCAGATATTGAAACGTCTGTGCCTTATCTCAAATATAGCATTCCAAAATATTTACTTTTGCTAATCTACCATTGCTCAGGTGGCGAAGTTAAGGATATTTTCAATGGCTGGCCACACATTTGAGAAACCGAATTTTCCAAAACGTCGTGACATGAAATCTGTAGGTGGGTCCTATTTTAAACAAATTGAAAATGCGCTGATTCACAATTTGTTTTTATTACTGATTGCCAGATATCATGAGCTTTATATTAATAAATGTCAAGAATTAATCACTTGATAGACAGTGATATTATATTTAAAAATATTATTTAAAAAATGTAGGTTTTACCATATTTTACAAATTACTTCCCTTTAGTGCATGGATAATGAATAGCCTCCCTTATACCAGAATTGCAGCATACACAACTGGGAGAATGCTCACAATATCAAAAGAAAATTTCAAAGAGTAGTTTTAACTCAGAAGTTTTTAAGTTATTGTAAAATACCCAAAAGAAGGTTAAGTAAATACAGTATATAATTTAAAACTATAATTCAATAACATCATAGCGCATCCTGTGTTTTATATTTTCATAAAAAATATAACATTGCAGTCCTAAATTAATTATAATGAGATAATATGAAAGCACTTAATTGCTTTAATTGGAGTTGTCCATAATTCTTCCATTTTTCATAAGGTTATTAAGCATTAAAACATATTTCATAGAGAAGTCCTCAAAACGTAAAAAAAATGATGGACCACTGAACAGTATTTTAAGTAATTATTGTCATGTCAGGACTTTATTTATGTTTTTCTTAAGCTATTTTTTACTTCATAATTATCATGCATTTCTATTTAGGCTATAAGATTACCATCATTTGGCAATTAAGAATTGAAAAATACATTTAACTGAAAGTGGAGATAATATTTTAAAATTAACTAGTTGCATTAAAATACTAGGCATTTCCTTATTAAGGTATTGTAAAACATGCATTACGGAAAGTTTTTCATAATTTGAAACTGTATACATTAAAAGTTTATATAAAAAAAAGGAATTTTAGTTGTGGCAACACTTCCCAAATGTTTCAGTGTTAATCATGCTCATTAAATCTGTTTACTTATAAATTTACACAACTCCTTTGGTAAAATTATAAATACTGAAAAAGAGAACAACGTTTTGAATAAAGTCTCGTTATACGTGCAACCTTGTGAAAAGAGGATGAACCTGTTAACTGTCTTCAACAACATATTTACTTGAAAAATGAAAATAAAATAACACGAATGAAAATGTAAAAACAACTTTGGGGTCAGAGACCTCTAGCTTGCAATGAGATTTGAATTTTAAATTACATAACTGTCATTGCAAATGGTTGGTCATCAAGGTCGTCTTTTATTGTTTGATATAATTAATGTTCTTCTAAAATAAGGTGGTTGTATGTGTTTGCAAACAAAAATTGCTCTGTTTAAATTAAACAGTTGCATTTACTTGTAAGTAAAAATCATTCTACTGAAATAAACAGGAAGCGGACAACGACAACGAGCGAGGCCTGTGTATAGGGGAGATAACCCTGGGTTAAGGTTAGAGTTAGGGGTCGGGTTAGGGTTTGGGTTAAGGCTAACCCGACCCCTAACCCTCTAACCCCCCCCCCCATGCGNTATTTAACCCTTTGAGCGCTGGAACCGGATTTTGAAGGCCTTTGCAAACAGTTTGGATCCAGATGAGACGCCACAGAACGTGGCGTCTCATCAGGATCCAAACTGTTTGCTATTCTGATAGTATTCTTTGAAAAAAAATCAAAGAAAATGCTTATTTTAGAAATTTAGCAGACAACAAATTTCCCAGCATGCAAAGGGCAAAAGAGTGTTTCAATAAGCCTTTCAATGGCTTTTAATGCAATCAAACTTAAGTGAAAAGGTTTAAAACTAAACTTATTACCTCTATGAAAATTGATAGTTTTTGTTTATTGCTCGTCAACATTAGAAACGCTCTGATAAGGACTCGCTGTTTTCATGCAAACGATTGTTGCTCCGTTTATTACTTCATTAAAAAAGTTAGCTAATCGGATGTAGAACAATTTGACTTTGGGGTTCCCTCCCAAGGCTATTAGACAAGATTGATACAGGAGAAAGCTGTCAGATTTTTGTGTCGTTTGATGAATGAGCGGTGGGCTTAATTGTCACACAGTCATAAATGATTGATTTGAAATTAAGTGTTTTACAGGGGTTTTAATTAGCCAAAATCTCGTCCGGTGCAAATGATTTGTCTTTTCAAACTATGTTGTAACTTATTGTTAAAACTTATAATAATAATTATACAATTTTTTTTCCACCAATTTTAATCAAAAATGTAACTTTAAAATTGTGCAGAATTTTTAGTGTTTGTAACAGGTGATATGTTTTGGTAAACAGCTTCGGTAAATATTCAAAATAAACAAATAAATGTCATCATGTCAAAATATAACTATGAAGTAAAAAATTGTTTAAGCACTGTGAAAAGGGGGTTTAGTGCATGTGCTTGAAGTGTTGTCCCAGATCAGCCTGTGCAGTCCAACAGACTAATAAGGGATGACACTTTCGGCCTAAATGGGATTTTTGCTATAAAGAGACTTTCTTAAAACGAAAAATATGGTAAAAGAAGAAAGTGTTGTCCCTGATTGGCCTGTGCGGACTGCACAGGCTAATATGGGACAAAACTTTACGCACATGCATTTAACCCTCTTTTCACAGAGCGAGGCTCAAATTAAACAGACACTGAAAGTGAAAATGTGAAAATTAATCATATAGATGTTGCAGAGTTTTGACTTATAATTTCCATACCAATCTTGCAGTTAACATAGTTTTGCAGATTTTACTAATTAAATCAATGAGTAATAATCCTCATCGACCTTCAAACCTTACACACAAATAATATTTCATTTGATCGCAGATTAAACTTATTTCAAAGGCAGATATGTATCAAAACATTTACGGTATCAATCGCAGTAAAACAATGCATTTGTTACAGTTGCTTAACATCATTTTAGCTCTGACACTGATTTTATCAAGTTACTCACTTGGAACTTTGGGCCTGAATAACGTCAAACTGGTTAACCCTTTGAAAGCATCTTAATTTGGCCTGTCATTCTAAAATCTATTGTTTCAAAGTAATTAGAAATTTATTAATTTGATTTTTGCAGATGCTTTAGGCGTTTGAAAATGTTGAGATCGTAATCGTAGTGTTTGAACTGAAAAGAAATGCTCAAGATATTGGTATGCCATAAAACGTTCAGGTCATGCGATTAAGTAATAAAACATTTGAAATGTTTCAACGGCTTTACAATTTATGTCAATACGCTTTTCAAAATGACATGTGGCTAATATTTCATAATATTTATGTGGCATAATTGATAATTATGGTTAACGGTGCATGATAAAACATATATTAACACACTGGCTGTTAACTAAGTCACCTCTTCTTAACTTGATTTGGTGACCACATTTTGAGGTAATTAAATGTGTCGTGTTCTGAGAAAACTGGGCAAAATGCATGGGCGTAAAGTGTCATCCCAGTTTAGCCTGTGCAGTCCGCACAGGCTAATCAGGGACGACACTTTCCACCTAAACTGGATTTTCGCTAAGAAGAGACATCATTAAAATGAAAAATTCCATATAAGCGGAAATTGTCGTCCCTGATCAGCCTGTGCGGACTGCACAGGCTAATCTGGGATGACAATTAACGCACAAGCATTTTGCCCAGTTTTTACAGAACACGACACATATGCATAAAAACCATATACATACTTTATAGATAGCTGTTGGACATCTTTATTCTTCTTACAAAACAAAAGTGTGTGCTTTCATTATTCACACATGTTAAGATTTTTTAGAATTCCCGGAAAAATTGTGAAGAAAAACCACAAGTCTGTATTCTTATTTGCCTCGAGGTATTAAACCAGATGTACACTTCGACCCATCTCTCTGTGAGCCATAATAATTTTGTTTTTACTCAATATCTAGAGCATGTTTTGACCTATAAAAATGTAAATTTGTTGATTGTTACTTGGTATGAACTGATGTTGCCTAATTATTTTGAGTTCAACAACTCAACAGTCAAGGTCACGCAGGCCTGTAACTGTAAATTCATTTCCACACAATATCTTTAGAATGCTTTGACCTATTAGCATGCAAATTGGTATAGTGGTTTCATGGGCAAAAGGAAAGAGGTCACCAGGTAAAAGATGAAGGGATTTTAACAGGAAATGTGTTTTGACACAATATTTTTAGAAAGCTTTGACATAAATTATGCAAACTGGTATAGTGTATGCATTGAAGGAAAATTTATATGCATTTTTATTTTGAGGTCAACAGGTGAAAGGTCAAGGTCACATTAGCTTGTATCAATTAAAAAATATATGCATGATTTCTGGGATGTTCTTTACGCACATGCATTAAACCCCCTTGTCACCGAGCTAGGCTTATATATATTCCTAACTGTATAGGTGTTGTCTTCTTACAGAACCACACATTCTGCTGTCGTAGATGCCAATGAGATATCAGACGCCGATGCTCCACATGATGATGACGATGGTTGCATTGGAAGGGAAAATCAAGATCTGCAAAGAAGAATTGAAAAATGAATGAACTGCAAGGTACTTTCTTCATGTAAACAAAATTTTATAGTATTATATAGCTCTTACATGTTTATGATACTACCTGACATTTAGATACTTTAATTTAATGTTGAAACTTCGCAGAAAAAATGTGGTTAAATTACCATAAAGATTTGTGAAGAACATCATGAACTTTTAAAGGTTATGTCACTTTCCAGTAAACATTAATAGTGCAAAACATGATCAACACACATTGTGTAACCTTTGCGAAAACAAGGGAGATGATTTTGAATGGAAGGAAGATTACACACAAGTGAGCAAAGCTCTGGGAAAATGAGACTTAATGCATTTGCGTAAAGTAATGTCAGGGATGACTTTTTCTGCTTTTATGGTATTTTTCGTTTAAAGGAAGTCTGATCTTAGCGAAAATCCAGTTAAGGCGGAAAGTGTAGTCTTGGAAATAGGTGTGCACTTTTCATACAAGGAGGTCATGAAGAGCATTTGAATTTTAATGTGAAGGCAGCCATTGGATAATTTATATTAATTAATTCCTCGGCTGCGGCTTATTGATGTGAAATCGTTTTCCTAGAAACAATAAAGTGACAGGTGTCTAACGAAAGATTGCAACATGTGTCACAATGAAAAAATAAATAAATATATTTCACAAAATTAACATACAATAATTCGTGACAATGATATAGTGCAAGCAAATGATTTACAAGTACTGTTAAATATTTTGCATTTCATACATCTGCATAATTATTGCGATAAAATAACACCTGGGTTATTTATGATTCAGTGCCTCGGACAAAATTAAATATTGAGAAAAAATATTTAGGTGGTCAGAACTTTGCTAAATTCCATAGTTAGATAGTTGTAGGCTGTTGTTACGGTTTCCAGAATGTTTGAAGCTAAAAGAGGTAAAGAGATGCCCCAAATAAACTAAACTTATATTGACGTGTATTTTTGTTTGTTTGTTTAATTGATTGTTAATTGTTTTTCTACTGTAGTGTTATAATTGCCTTTATTCTAGTAGCTAATGTGACCTTGTGCTTAGGAAAGTTTTGTTTTGCTCTTTTCACGATACAATTGAAATTTGGCATTCCTATTATGGCCCATTGTAATTCAAATGATATGTTAAGGTCAAAAACATTTAAATCAATTAAATGTGACCAGAATTAATAAAAGCGCAATTACAAAGCACTGAGTCAGTGACTTGGGCAACAATTAAAAATATCAGAAATGTTTGTGAAACGATAACACATGCTGTAAATGGTACTTTTGGGTAAACTGACACTTTGGGGTAAATGCTTCTTTGGGTTGAATGACTAAATAAAATGACTAAAGTAAGACATATTTGCTCCCTGCAGTGATTCACAGCTACTGTGTCTTGTAACACCTGGCTGAAAATATTATCGTAATCTTATCCGTTACTTCTGTTCCCACCATATCGTTTTATTCATANGGGGGGGGGGGGGTTAATCTGAGAAAAATGATAAGAAAAACTGGTAAAAAAAAAAAAATTGATAAACACTGTCCCCTGACCCTTAATAAAGTATTGGTTATTTGAAAATTTTGAAAATGAGTAAAATTGTACTGCCTTGAAATTGAAATATTTTTTATGTAATTTTATTTTAACAAAGTGCTTTCATAATGCTACTGTTCTGTTTTTACCACTTATGTTTCAAGGCTCCCTGACACACTTAATTCAACTCCACTCACACAATTTAATTTAAGTTAATAAAGGCCACTTGCCCCAAAATACACAATATACACAAACAATATACAATCACATTGTTGCCTTGTAACTATTTGAATCCTTATTAACCAGGTTTTCCGAAGGAAAAAACTGGTTATTAGATTGGCGAATGCGGGCGGGCTGGCTGGCGGGCGGGCGTAACAAGCTTGTGTCCGCTCTCTTTTTCAAGTTTATTTTTATCCGATCTTCACCAAACTTGGTCAGAAGTTGTATCTAGATGATGTTTAGGTCAAGTTTGAATATGGGTCATGCCGGGTGAAAAACTAGGTCATGGGGTCACTTAGTGCATTTTTTTACATTCAGCATGGTGTCCGCTCTCTAATTCAAGTACTTTTCATCCGTTCTTCACCAAACTTAGTCAGAAGTTTTATGTAGATGATCTTAAGGCCGAGTTCGAACATGGGCCTTGCCGGATCAAAAACTAGGTCACTGGGTCACTTAGTGCGTTTTAAACATTCTCCCTTTATCAGACTTTTTTTCCAAATTGAAAACCTGGTTTTGTGACAATTTTGTCCCTTTTTAATTATACATTTAGGAAGATATTTATATAAATACAAAATTATAAATTGATTTTTTTTAACAGATGGTATACAAAAGTTGTTACTTTATGTGTAGTTTGATCAAAAGTTGATCCAAATTAATGAATAAAAATCAGATACTGAATTTCCACCATGTTACCAATGAAAAAGATATAGGGTACGGATTTCTCTACATTTTAAACAATGGAAAAATACATGAAATTCACAATCAATAACAGCGATATTATTTTTATCAAGACAATAATAACATAGTCTATCATCAAATGCAATATGTACATAGACACCCTTCACAATGTCTGTGATCATTAGGTGTAGGTAAGACCGACTGTGAAGTGCACACCTGAGTCTTCGAGATGTTTTAGGAAGTCCTGGTTGTCATTTGGATCACTGCTCACGGCCATCACGATTGGTTCTCAAATATTTGTCACCTCCTACATCAAAGCATTGAAGAGCATGCTTTGGATTTATGGCCGAAACTCTATCTATTTCTTCTGGAAGTTGCCGGTGTTCTTTTTCAGTTTCGACTTAATTAAAATAGTAATTAAGATGGTAGATAAAGCGGCGTATTGACTTACGAGAGCCGAGTGCATCCATCGCCACTGGGTTGCACACCTGGGCTAGATGGCAGTCTAAATTGCGAAGGATGCGCCAGTTGATGTATTGACACAAAAGATTATAAAAGAAAAAAACAGGTTTTAAAGTGTTTGACATTCTGTTGGCACGTTTCAAGTTTAATGCAATGGAATTTTAAGCCATGAAAAAAGAAATAATTATTTTTTGACTTTCTCTGATTGTTTAAATAAAAAGTGAATACAGTAATTATACAGCATTACTTCATTTGTTTAATATTTAATATTGATTAAACTTGTTATGCTGTTTTAAAGTAAATTATATGACACAAACGATAAATGATTTTGCAAAAAAAGTCATTGGTCATTGTTAGTTACTAATTGAAAGTGTTTTCGTTTTGTCATCACTGAAAATTCCTCATGCTTAATTCCGCGTGCTAAATATTTATGGAAATTCAATTTCCGACTTACAGTGACAGAAATAATTTCACGGAGAGAAAAAAAAAGAAATTGCGGAGCTAATCAAATAGTCATCAAATTAATGTTGCATATAGTAGCTACGTGAATGAAAATGGACAAACATATTGCACCCAACGCCCTAGGCAGATATAATCTCTTGCCAACCCACTTTTACAGTTTACTAAACAAAAAAATCAAGAAATTGACATTAAGCGATTTTTTCCATGATTTTCAATAAACGTAATTGCAGTGTGCTTTGATCATTATAAAACGGTCGCGGATTTTAAGAATGGGATAGCTCGATACAAACAAAAGGATGGATTGCTACCCAGTGTCCGTTAAAAAAAAGCCACAATCTGTACAAAATCAGTTTAAATTAATGAGAATCCTATCTCAGTCCTATCATATGACGTTCTTTTAAGGGCTCGCAAATTTGTTTTCAAATGAAGTATGTTGCTGATTGAAAAAAAGTGAAAATATTTTTACTTGGTAAATTAATTTAACCTTTAATGGTGATTGTTACTTACATCAAAGGCAACTGCCCTTATTTATCTTACTGTCATCTTGTTAAATGCTAGTAATTATACAAACTTAATACGCTTAGTTGTTTTATTGTTTTGGCAGAAAAACTGACTTGGGAGAAAAGTGTCAAAGATAATGGCTTGAAAATGTGTAATACATACAGTTTTCATGTTTTCTCTAAAATACATGTTTATTATTTCCTTTTATGACAGTTTTGAAATGGGAAAGACGCAAAAACGCAGTTTTGAAACAACATATTTTTTCCCCAAAGAAAGATGTTCTGAAATGTTTTATGCGATAAAACTTTTTTTTTACTGCAGCGGATATGTCAGATATAGGCTGGCAATAAATTATCCAAGGTATTCATCGTTCTTCATGAAAATGTTATTTCTTAATTTATGGGGTGGCAAAATGGTCTTGCAGAGTTGTTAGTTTTTGACCCTTTTCATGTCTATTGTGTGATTTCTAATGATATCTGGGAAGGAATCAATCTGCCACTTTTGAAAGCATCCACGTCTTCAGCACGCAAACTGTTGACATGTGACGTTCGTTATTTTCACTCCTTTCACCTTCGTTTGATACACATTGGTATCAAAGATGTACATTCCTGGCCAATTTTGTCATGCTTGAAAAATGGTTATGCTATTCAAGTAAAACAAAAGTTAGTTAGAATTTTGTATTTATCCTTTAAAAATTATTTTCACTCCTTTCACTTCATTTAATACAAATTGGTATCAAGACATGCGTTCCTGGCCGATTTTGACATGCTGGAAAGATGGTTATGCTCTTGAAGTAAAACAAAAGTTTAAGTCTGAATTTTAAATCGTAATTTTTAAAAGTCTTTGTTCAAAATTATTTGGAGACTGTATAAAATGTGTTTGTTTATTTATTTGCTACATTATTTTTATGTTGTTTGCAAACATAATTTAAACCAGACGTTTTGAGTTTATTTCTTTGTGGTAAATTATGCGTAGATTTTAATTTCATTGTTGCTTGAATTAAGCCATTTTCTGTTAATGATATTGTAAACATCCTAACCACAGAAAACGATATGCCATTAAAGTACAACTAAACCTAACCCAAAAAAACAAATGTTGTTTATGATTTATGATTATGTAAATATCATTGTTTACTTTAATGGATGTAAAAATCATTTTGGAAGTAAACATTTTCATCCCAATCAAACTGGTATGAATATGGTTAAGTTGCAACAAGATTGAAAGATGTGCAGAATTCAACTTAAATGTTGTTTTATAATCCTGCTAAGAAAATTTATTCTTTTATTTACGAAAATAATAAGCCTAAATAATTACCAGTCTCCTCCTTGCTGCTACCGAATTTCATGCTATGCCTGCATGCCCAATTACCTTGTTAACCGAGTGTGGAAAACTTAGATAGCGTGAAAATACTTGACCTATCACCCTGACCAAAACCACGAACTGACAACTCTAAATGAGCATGACCTCATCCCTAAGTTAGTGATGTTTTGGTCGTTATTAGACACTGAATGTCCGTGTCGGGCAATTTACCGCATTACGGCTTCCGTTTCGATTCCGCACCCTTAGGAGCACCAATATTGAATATGAATGACCACAAATCTTTTCAAGAAATTTCGGTCCTTCATTACGGGTGGTCAGACATTATCATGCAAACCAACCATTTGATGACTGTCAAATGGGTACATTGAAACTCGACACCGAGAGTAACGGGGGACGGGAATACGTACTTCGGTGTTTAGAGAAATTTGTTTTTCAAATTTGTTTCAAAATTGAAACTGTATCTTAATTCACAATTAATCTAGATGTAGTAAATCTTAAATGCCAATTGGCCAGATCATGATGATTTTCAATGGGAAAATAAAAGAAACTTAAATCCGCATCAATTACTCACTGTGGTGGAAACAGTGACATTTCTGAAATGGAAAGTTTACTGTTGAATGTTTACGAAGCTTGTCAGGAAAATATGAGATTCCAGCAGCGAGAAACTAGATTTCAAGATGCGAAGTTGTAATCTTTTAAGATTTAGCTAAAATCTGGTTGGATAAGTATGCAATAAATTATCATATTCCAACAATTTTGCTATATTATAAAAAAGCATATGCTCACATTCTTTATTTTTAGATGCTTACTTATTTTCTAACTTGAATAAATCACATTTTAATTTACTTAAACTTGCAAACAAGTTTCATGGCTTGTATATGCAATATTTATTCTGATATTTGTCTGTAGTTCTCCAGATACTATCATTTAACTGAGTTTTTTTTACAACCACAGACTGCTTTGTTTGTATTGCTCCTTTTAATTGAAAACTATGTATTCAAACATACAAAAGAGATGACACAGTCTAAATGAAATGACCTGTTTCAGAGGTGAAGATTGAATCACTCATTTTCACAAAATCTGACATTGAAGTCTGGTGTAATGAATAAAAATGTCTACAACATGACCATAAGGTGTCGTCATTTTTTGCCAAGGTCAACCGCTATCATTGTTTGTTTGCAATGGTTATTATTAATTTGTTTTGTTGAAGGTGATCTGATTGGTAGACTCATTTTCAAGATGCAGAATGCAATTTTAACGAAGTGGCACTAATTGTGGAAGATATATCAGATTTTATGTCAACTTTCACAAAAGTGGCAAAGGGTTGTACTGGGTGATATGAATGCTATCTACGACTAATGATTCTATTAGCACACTAATGAATCGTCTTGACAAAGAAGTTAAACAACTAATTACAGATCTTAGCAAAATATTGAGCTCTGTAATTGTTTTTGAGAAATGATCGGGAATTGATAAACCCTAAAAGTGAAACTTAAGGTTATTTTATGCAATTTCAGAGTGTGGGAAAATCGTCCATCGTCATTCATTAGAGCGATGGCTTTTGTTTTCTACATGTTCTTAAATGGTAATTATTACGCTTAATTTCATGGGGTGTTCATGTGACTATTGTGTTCATTATTGTTATTGGTTAATTGATGGTTTTGAACTATTGCCAGTCGAATTCTCATGATTTTTCGAAAGTGTCGCATGACTTCCACACTTTATGTTTGCTTAAATAGTTAACTAGTGACTAGTGACTAAAGATAACAGACATACCTGCTAGAGCTGAGTGAATAATTTCAGATTATTCATAAGCGCTAAATAAAATGTACAAAATTCTTATTTAATTATGTATTGAATATAATTTACAATAGTAAAAAAAATGGTGACATTTACAGGTAATTTCTACTATTCACATATTATAAAAACATGTATTGGACTTGATCTCTATTTTAAAATATTTATATATTTAATCAGGAGGAACATACACTTCATGTCTCAGAAAGCGTTTAATATTATAGATGCCCTGAAACATTATAAAGAAAATTAATAAAATACCTTGCAGTTAAACAAATTAACATGAGTTTCATGATAAAATACATTATGATTTTACTATTTAAGATGTTCATGAATTCAAAATGATAAGTGAGGGTCATTTCAGATAGTTACTCTGTTGAAATAAATGATTTGCCATTGAACAGGAAACAAACTGCAGTCTGTTGAAATCCTAATAATTACCAGTTAAGTTGCGGATTAATTGTGCATCAAAGATAAATTTGCTGATATAGAAGAAATCTAAATAATTATCATCTTGCAGACAAGTTCTTAAAGCAATAATTATTGGATGCAAGTCAGCCGGTCAGTTGATTCCTTTGGCTCATGGTGTGGGGTTAAATTGAATTTTGTGGTTAATTCTTTGCTCCAGCCATGCCCCTAATTGTCCCTAATGGGACACCTGAGTCCAGTGATGCTTACCCAGAGGGTTTTCAGGGTTAAGGGGCCAGAAAGGGGCTACAGGGTGTATTCCAATTGAATGGACACTGTAATGAGCAGGTTTACTTTCCACAATTTGTTGGGTGCTTTATGAATTACCCCACCCACTTTGTGCACATTGAACCCAAAGAAAATAAAGGGGTGAGAGATGGCAATATTGTCTGAAAAGATAATATTGTTTACTGGTCATTAATTAGTTGAAATGCTAACCCTGACAAAAGTTTTGAAGCTGTTTGAAGTTGAAAACTGATGTAATTTGTGACACATTTATTATCTTTTCTGTTATTTGCAAAGTCATAGTAATTATATATATTCTGTGGGAAAAACGATACGAAAACTAGCATCAATTTTCAATTAGAGTAATAGATGGCTTTTTATGCCCCAGCTTCTACAGATGTATCTTGAGTGGCTGATGTCTTTGAACACTTACAACAAACCCACATCACCTACCCTCAATTTCACCTTGCGATTGAATTACTTTTGGACTTTGACTTATATAGAAGGTCCAAATTCTTGGTTTACCCAATATTAAACATTTCGTGTAACATCAATACTACTTATGAACAAGAGATGTGTTTGTCAGAAACACAATGCCCCATTCTGCACCGCTTTGAAATAAAATTTCTATTTATCATTTGGCAGGTATAGAAATTATCTCCCTTTAAAGCTTGTTACTTCCCTTGGATTTTGTTCTTTGACCTTGAAGGATAACCTTGACCTTTCACCACTCAAAATGTGCAGCTCCATGAGATACACATGCATGCCAAATATCAAGTTGCTATCTTCAATATTGCAAAAGTTATGGCCAATGTTAAAGTTTTCGGACGGACGCACAGACTGACGGACTGACAGTTCAACTGCTATATATGCCACCCTACCGGGGTCATAAAAAGCTTTGATACTTCCATTCAACACTCAGCACACTCACATCATCTGACCTCATTTTGACTTTGACATTGACCTATTGTTGGACTTTGACTTACCGGTATTAAAAATTGACCAATGAATCAATATTGACAAGGCTTCTTATTTGGGCATATGTGTTTATTGAACACAGCATGTTGTTTTTGGCTATACACATTTTGACAATTTAAATGAAATTTGCTTTTCTGTTTATCAGAAAAATTGATTTTGCATCAGATAAATTTCTTACCTTAACCATCTGTTGAATACTGAAGACCAATGAACTTTAATTTTAATGAAAAAAAGAAAGATTTCAAAGCCAATTTTAAACTTGTTATGATTGATACAGATCTGTATTATCATTAAATATCAAATAAATGTTAAATATAAAAGTTTTCTACGAGGAAAGTGACAAATGATGATATCTTGTAAAAGGTTTTGAATCCATACGGTGATATATTTATAAAATTAATTATGAATGTAATAGCCTCAATCAAGATAAAAATCAAAGCATGAAAAAAAAAGATGTAAGCAATGTAATTTTTGATGGTATCTGATTTTAAATGTGTTTTGTCCATAACCAAAATATGAGTATGAAATTATAAATCTGTTTGCTTTCAACTTCCCAATTTATTCGTAATTATGATGTCTTTTTGATGAGATCGTAGGCTGTGACACATTTCTTTATGTGACAAAAAAGTACATATAATTATAATTTCTTATTATTTCTTTAGGAAAATTTATTTTAGCACCATATCGATACATTTAGCATTAACTAGAAAACGTTTTGAGGTTTTGATTTTACGATGAATAATATTATTTTAAACACATCACACATGTTACAAATTTTGCATATTTAGTTTAAAGGAAATTATTTCTAAATGACTAACGTAGTTTGCGTCAGTATGTAAAAAAAAGATAGAAATTCCAAATATGAATGATGTACATATGCATTCTTGTTATGTTTTCAGTTGGTGACATTGGAAATGATGCTACCGGTAAAGATTATTACATTATTGATGTCGATGGAAATGACATGGATGATGATGATGAGGAGGAGGAGGAGGTGCAGGAGGAGGATAATGAAGGTATTACAAGTGGGGAAAGTAGATGACGATAATAGTGATGATGATGATGATGATGATGATGATGGTGATGATGATGGTGATGATGATGATGATGATGAGTATGAGTATGATGACAAGGAAGAGGATGAATGAATAACAACCTACCAGCAGATTTGTCATTTTTTGATAAGAAATAATTTAAATTTAATTCACAGTGAAGTGTTGGGATCAAAGTTAAGTTGATGCTCTAAAGATAATTTGTGCAATGTTTTTGTTGGAAACAAAATATTTATGAAAAAAACAAACAATAAATATGCAGAAGTCTCTATATAAAAAACAAATTTTGATAAGAGTGCAATCTTTATCGAGCCCACTGCTCCTAAATAATGCGAGTGAAGTGGATTTTGATTTTGACATTTATCTAAAGTAATCTCTTTAATAATTTTTGAATTGACGACATAATCTTAAGGAATTCCTCTGCTAAAATCACAAGATTAAAATGATGCCTTAATAATGTGGAAGTATTGCAACGTTCTTTAAAAACAGCTTATTCAAAAGTGTTGATGCCATAAAGTTGTAACTGCTGATTGCAGAAACTGCACATAGCATGTTCTTGCACCAAAAGATAATGCCTGCATTATGTGCCCTAGTGTGCGCCATAGAAATATTGATTGTCAAACGATTTGGAGCAATTAGAACGTAGAGCTGTGCTCTTAAAAGAAAAAATGTCTGCAAACAACTTGTACCAAATGACGGGTGTGTCCCTGGTATTTACATATCATTTACTTACCTTCTGTCTATGATATACGAGAGGAAAACATCGAAACATCAAGGACAGCTCTTGTAAAAAAATTCTTTCGTACCTAATGTGCAGGCTACTTTGGCAGGCGTGTCACACTGCCTTAGTAGATTAGAGATTATTTTTTTGGTGGTACAGAATTGGGGGATTTTGTTTTATGTGCCTTATTGCACATTGGAAATTGATTTTGTGTTTGACACTTATGTGAAGATTTGGCTAATATTACTAGCAGACATGAAATGTGACTGTAGTTATCCATGTTTATTTGATAGAGTTAGGGGATAACTATCTTAGAATGAGTCATTTGGAAAAATTGTTTAGAGATTATATTTCTTAAAGTAGGTTTTACTGCAGGATACCCACAAATCATTATATTGTGTGCAGATGTTTGCATATTATTTGCAAGAAGGTGTGCAGAATATTTGCAGCACATGTTTTGCAGAATATATTCTGCAAGTAAGGAAGCTTAAGGAAATAAGCAACTAATTAATGAATTGTATGCAAATAGAAAATGCAAACAGTCTGCAAATATGCCAATTAATTTCAATTAAGTCACAGAATATTTGAAGCACATATGTGTCGTTTTCTGAGAAAACTGGGCAAAATGCATGTGCGTAAAGTGTCGTCCCAGATTAGCCTGTGCAGTCCACACAGGCAAATCCGGGACGACACTTTCCGCCTTAACTGGATTTTCGCTAAGAAGAGACATCATTTAAACGAAAAATTCCATGAAAGCGGAAATTGTCGTCCCTGATAAGTCTGTGCGGACTGCACAGGCGGCTAATCTGGGATGACACTTAACGCACATGCATTATGCCCAGTTTTCTCAGAACACGACACATATATGCAGAATATATTCTGCAAATACCTGCAGCACACGTTTGCAGAATACATTCTGCAAGTAAGGAATAAGAACAAAATTAACAACTAATTTGCAAAAAGTTTGCAAATAGAAAATGCCAACTGTCCACAAATATGCCAATTAATTGCAATTAAGTTGCATTTTATTTGCAGCAGATATTTGCAAAATATTTTCTGCAAGTAACAAATAAGATTAAAAACTTATGTTCAAATAGTTTGCAAACACATGCTGACAGCAAACAGTCTGCACATACTTATTTTTACTGGCAAATATTTTGCAAATAAAAAAAGCAAAAAAATACAAAAAGCAAAACAACATACAAAGATATAAAAATACTATTCAGACATTTGCAAGTTTTTTAAATAGTCCCAATGAGCACAATTTGAACAGGCCTAGCAAGTAAATTGGGTCTTCAAAGTTAACTTGCATACATATTTATCATTATTAAATGTATTTATCATTATTATACGTATTTATCATTATTATATGTCACTTTTAATTTTCAGTGTAATTGATGATGTTAAACACACTGTGTGGCATACAATTTTGATATAAGCTCTTTGCATTATACCAGTTATGTCTTTAGTAACAATTTAATTCACCTTAGTGTTAAATTCACCTCATAATTGAGACTGCTTATTGCGTTCCCTCCATTCCTGCCTCTACTTAGTCTAATCAGGGATATGATAATGACAGGCACTGTATTGTTGGGATGCTATCAGACCCTTATGCAACTGTGAAGAGGGCTTGAAAAATCAGGATTTTAAGGGTCATTAATGCCAAACTTCTGTTACTTGGGTGTTCCTGAAAGTAAATCTTTGAGCTGTCATTTTAGGGGCCATTAGCAACTAGGTGATATAGGAATGATGGTACATAGGGGATTTAGGAGGAAGTGAGGGTGTTATATGGACTGTTGCATGATTTATAATCTGCCAATGGTAAGGTATCAAACTTAACCCTTTGCATGCTGGGAAATTTGTCGTCTGCTAGAATGTCGTCTGCTGAATGTCCAAAATTAGCATTTTCTTTGATTTTATTTCAAAGAATACTATCAGAATAGCAAACAGTTTGGATCCTGATGAGACGCCACGTTCTGTGGCGTCTCATCTGGATCCAAACTGTTNTTGGATCCAGATGAGACGCGCTGGAACGTGGCGTCTCATCAGGATCCAAACTGTTTGCTATTCTGATAGTATTCTTTGAAAAAAAATCAAAAGAAAGTGCTAATTTTAGAAATTTAGCAGACAACATTTTAGCAGACGACAAATTTCCCAGCATGCAATGGATTAATCCTCCTTTTCACAGCGCGAGGCTTATTTCTTTGGTACGGTATTTTTGTCTCTTAAAGGCTAAACTTAAATAATTATATTTAAGTTTTGCCTCTAAGAGTTTTTTATTTTTAGTTCAACTTTTTCTTGGTCCTTTAGTTGACTGTAAGCATTTAAATGTTTTGTGACGTCTAAGCCTTTGTATTAGAATTTTGTTTTAGTTTATTTTAAAATTGAAGACCAGTCCATGAATTATGTTTATTTACATTAAATGAACATCTGTAACTAAAAGGACTTCTTGCACTTTATTTTGTTGAATAAAATCTCATGTTGTTCCATTGCTATTACCAAACATTTTTAAAACAAGTGCATTAAGATAAAGCCATTTTTTATCAATAAATTCTATACAATATCTGACTACCTAATGATACTTGTGCAGATGATCAAGTTTACAAAAGGATTGAAAAACGGAACAAACAATTAAGAAATTAATGCTATTATTTAAGTAAACAAGGTTATTAAAACGATAACAAAGTATAAACCTATTTAATTGTAATCTTCCAGTGATGATCTCTTGCTTTAACATGATAACAGTTTGGATATAAATTGTTTAGACCTGGCACGCGTCAACTTTGACCAAGTTCATGAAAATAATGTGTGGGGATTATGAAAGAAATTATTTTTTGAATCTAAGTATCAAAATACTTTGTACGATTTTACTCCGATAGTTTAAATCTTGACGTATCTTCATCACAGCAATAAAAGACTAGCGGCTGAATAAGGCTCTTCATGAATGTGATATCATTAAAAATCCATAAAAAATTGATATTAAGCGCTGTTAATCATATTAAATCTCGTTTTGAGCCCAATTAGGTTCGGATTGCACCTTTTTACAGTGGTTTAAATAGTCGTAGATTATTAGTAAGATAAACCTTTTACCAGTCAAGTTGCAATAAAAAATGATGGACTATTAAAATTTGTTCAAGCTGTTGGGTACTTCATTTTGTGGGTGGCCTGAATATAAAAGGAAATGAGAGTATTTTCCGCTCAAATGATTTATATTGCATGTGGCAGTTTGTCCTCTTTATGATATTTAAAGAAAATACTTTAATATGGACACAGTGTCATTTGCGAGAATGGGTCATATTTTTTGCTGCAATGTGGAAAATAAAATAGTTACAAAATAAGGCCCGAACATATCATTTTGTAAACTTTGGAAATTTATTTGCCTTACATTTATGTTGGATACAAAATAATGTTCCCATGACATAAAATGCAGGACAACATAGAGCAATTATTTTTTTTCAACATTTATTTTGTAAGAATGGAATGATGTCATCTTAACAGGGAATGCAAGAAACAACAGGAAAAATAAGTTTTGTGTGACCAATCAATATCAATTAAGTCTTTGCATGCTGGGAAATTTGTCGTCTGCTAAAATGTTGTCTGCTGAATTTCTAAAATGAGCATTTTCTTCATTTGTTTTTCAAAGAATACTATCAGAATAGCAAACAGTTTGGATCCTGATGTTCTGTGGCATCTCATCTGGATCCAAACTGTTTGCAAAGGCCTTTAAAATTCGGTTAAGCAGCTGTTTTGTATTATCAGTGTTTAAGACAATGTACAAAAACTGTAACAATTAACCACACACATGCAAACCATCTACAGTGCTATTATTAAATGATGCAGATGCCCCATTATGCAATGAAGCCTCTTAATTTAAAATAAAAAAAATCATTTAACAGCCCTCATAAATCATTGTGTTTTGATCATAAATATTTTGTGTGTCAATACTATATTTAATTATGTAGCAAGTGTGGAAACTGTCATTTTGACTTATGTGTCTGACAATTTAAAACATAATTTAATTGCTACTTTCTTATTATTTATTAATAATTCATATTTAATTAAGTGTTTTTTATTAGCTCCACTGGCCAAAGGCCAGCGTGGCTTATGTCATGGTCCTGTGTCCGACGTGTGTGTGTCCGTGCGTCCGTGTGTTAACTTTTTCTTTAAACCTCTTCTTCTCCTAAACTACTGGTCCAACTCTGATAAAATTTCTCAGGAATGTTCCTGTGGTGAACCTTTTTCAAATTTGTTCAAATTATGCCCCTGGGTCAAATTTGACTTTGCCCCTGGGGGTCAAAAAATTGAAAATTTGCTTATATAAGGCCTATTTTGTGCAAACTNGTTTGGTATTTCTGAGCTGATTCGTTTGCACGTTGTGAAGCGAAAATTAAGATTACTGAATGACAAATAGCAATGGAATTAACAACTGACATCATATAGTTTGATAGGAACAATGAAATGTGTTTTTTGTCAACGAAAAAGATTACGTTTTAGATATAAGACAAAAATTAAAAACACACTCAATGGTGTCTTAGAGGATATTGCAATCTGTTCTTAAAAAATAACTTCCCCACTTGGAGCCCCATATAGAACGCGGTCAAGGGAGGAGCAATAATCTAATGAGAATAATCTCGGGATGATGCAGATCGTTGGCCTTCACCTTCACAAGTTGAAAAAAATAGTAAATATGTAAACAAAGGCGATTTTCAACCCATGCGCATTGCACGCTTTTTTCGCACAAAAAAACAGTGGAGCGATACAGGGCCATCATGGCCCTCTTGTTTTCAATATTCGTCAAAGCGCCATTAAAACAATCTGCAAGACATGGTTAATTTTGTGGGGGGAAGCATTATAATGCGATTAAAGTCAATTAAAATTCTATAATCTACCAAAGTAACAGCAATAAAACAATTTTATTGAGCAAAAATGTCCATCAATTCATCTTGGTACTTGCGGTTTGGATACAACATATTCAGGTATTCGGTTCGTTGAAACATGAACATATTTCATATCTGGTAGCAAGATTTAATCCGTTTTTTTTTAAAAACAAAAAACAACAACAATGAAACTCTTAGTTCCTTGAAAGAATGTCATTAACAAGCTAACAGTAATTCTTTAGCGTTCTTATCACACGATGAAAATAACTCAATTTGGATGACTCAATCTCAACTGTCATTGCAACTAATAATCTTCACATTTAGCAAGAAAAATCCAGAGAATCTAATGTTTTGAACCAAACTTAGAATATTTTTTATCAATGACATTAAACATTTATGCCTGCTTTTAATCGTCAATGGTCATCATGTTAGAAAATTTATACACATTATTTTGTTATGAACATCATGTACGAAAATCAAAGCACGTGGTTTGGTTTTGAACATCATGTAAAAACACTGATGTACATTATTATGTTTTGAACATCATATACGAAAATCAAAGCATGTGGTTTGGTTTTGAACCTCATGTAAAAACACTGATGTACATTATTATGTTTTGAACATCATGTAAAAATGCTGATGCAAATGACTTTTTTTATTAAATAACATGTACGAAAATTGGTCAGTCAGTGCATGTTGAATCTAAAATAACAAATGGGAAAGGCTTTCTTCCCTAAATTACATTAATAATATTGATTTATCTGTAGTAGTAATTTACTCTGGTACCACCATTTGCCATATTTGTATAAGATTGAGAAGGGCTTAAAAAATTATCCCATCGAAGACGTTTAAATTGAATAGATAACAGTAATTGGTTCTTTTTAAATTTCAACACTTTAAATTAAACCTGTTTAACCCAGAAAGCGTGCCATACGGGAAAACAGGGACGGACGTTGAATCAACATTTATTCAGTAATTCATTTTGACAAATTACAAAATATTAGTTTAAATTTGTTTCTTAAGCCGTATCTTCAACGATCGCTTTTGAAAAGAAAATGTATCAGGAAACGGGTAAAATCCTGTAATTACATGTTTGCCCTTTAACCCAATAGCTTTTGTGAAATCTATCAACGAAATTCGTTTAGAAAAGCCACAAAAGAAATTAATTTAACAGAAGTTTTGAAATTGTGATTGGGCTGGAAGCTTTATTTCTGTTACTTCCCAGCTTTTCACTACTCCTTGCTTTTAATAATTATGTTCTTTTGGAAACATTGATATTTAGATCATTAAAAGTTAAGCAAACACCGCATCACAATACTTAGCATGTTTGCACATTCTTTTCAGACCTGGCTCTTAAATTCTGGTATCTAGTCCTTTAGAATTTTCTGTAAAGTTTTGTATTTTCATTTGTAAGGATTTTGTACTCAGTAGAACCTAACACGTAGACGGACTGCACTTTATTTGTTTCGGAGGTCAAACAGTATTTCGTATGAATATTCCGGAATGATGTGAGAATTAAAAATGATTTTAATGCTATTAATAATATAAATCTGTGTTGTGACACATTTTAGGTAAAAAGACATTTATGTTTGGCTTAACATTTCATAGGAGTGTCTTACCTATTTTTTTTACATCAAATTTGCGTAATAAATAATTTGGGCAAAATATTAATGTCAACATCTGTACAAATTTGGCTATAAATATTTTTTACATCAAATTTGAGTTATAAATGAAAAATATTAGTGTCCACCACTCCAAGTTTAGCCATAAATCCTTTTGCAAAGACTTGTAACACAGTTTTGCTGAGAAAGGCTTTAAACGTATTATTAATTAGTGAGGCGCCTCAAAAATGATCCCAAAACTGCGTATGACAGATTCATTACATCTCTTACAGGAAGCAGTTCTTAGCAAACTGAATTTTATTGTATTTTATTTGCTTAAAAAAATGACAAGTGGTTACCAAAAATATGTAACTTTCTTATTTACATACTAAAAATACATAACTTTCTTATTTACAATGTTAATGTATGGTAAATTCTTCAGAAATGAAATGGTCATTAATTATTATGTTTGTAAAAGCTCATTTTTCGACATTCATCTTAATTAACGAGTGTGGGATTCAGAAAACTGTGATAACAACAAAGATTGTGTCAAAATAATGTGATTCACAATTGCAACCTTTGGCTCCATGCACCTAAACTCTGCATCATGGTTCATTTCCAATTTTGTGTTTCACTTATTTTGCTTTCAATAATGTTTTATATTGTTGCTTAACTTCATAATTACCTCAGAATCTTATTCTAACCTGTAAAATAAAGGACTGGAAACACATTCCAGTGATGGCCTTAATTATTAATTAATGACAATTGGATCTTTGCAGAATTTTACATGCAAGTTAAATTATTGACCTTCCCCTTCCCCACCCACTTTTGTTAAGGGCACCATGGCGATTAATTTACTCAAAATTTTAGGAGGGTCACCAGCAGAGAATGGTGCACGGGATTTTCACCTCATCAATAATTGACCAGAACAAATCAGCTAATTCTGCTGTCAAGATAAATGGATAATGTCAAGAATTTTATTGGCTGGAAAGCAAGGGTGGTGGGGTATTGTTCAATTTGTTACAGAACATTTTGCAGACCGATGGTCATTTCAAGGAAATGATGTGCCAATATTGTCAGTCAGACCCTGTTGAAAAAGAATGGCCATTTATTGTTCTGATTTCATTCATGTTAAAGCCAAAGGATTTTGAATATTTGCCTTAATTTATTATTTTGGGATGATCATTCATCATTGTCATATCTTGTAAGGTTTACATTTTAATTGATTTCCTACTGCATGCATCCATATGATTTATACATAGCAACATTGTTGCTATAATTTAAATGATTTCAAACATTTTTACATTAAAAAAAAACACACACACAGAAATTCCATGTGAACACTTTAAAACTAGGATTATTTTGGATTTGTTGACAATATGTTTGCCATAAATAGTTTTGTCTAATGGCTTAACATGTAAATCTAAGTTGTCTGTCAAAAATGTCATCTGCCTAAATACACATTTTTAAAACCAAATGCTGACAAATATGATGTAATGCTGTATGTAGCTATATCTTATCTCATTTTGTTTCAACTCTGAAAAGATATTATGCCACTAAGTGGCATAATATCTTTTCAGAGTTGAAACAAAATGAGATAAGAGTAACAAATAGATAAATATTGCCTTGTTTAATTACAGTTGCAAAATGGGTGACATCAAGTGTAAATAGAATAGCAGGTTGTTAACAAAAAAATGTATTAAGAATTAGGGATTGGAACGAAATCTGAAATCATGGTGGAATATATTTATGGACATGTATGCTTTATGCATTTGAAGTCTTGCATAGATTATTTATTTTTCATTTCTGCTTCTTTCTTCGTTTAAAGATATGTTTCATACAATTTGTACTTATCCATATCTACATATATCTGGTTCCTGTTTCAGGGCCCAGTCATAACAGAAAAGTAAGTCCATGACAATCCATCTGGGAACCATTTGGCTGTGACTTTCTGTTAAGCAGAAGATAGTTACAGAAGGTTAGTATGGTAATTGGTATTTGTACTGGTACTTGTCTTTTGATGTTTAGCATCCTGATATCAACATTTTATTAAATCACACAAACACAATTTTAATTGAAGCAGAATCCTGTTTTTTTTTATGCAAGCATTATGCAATTTTGTCACTTTTGACTCCTCCAAATTATCTGCCATGCATCATTTTGATGCAATAGTTACTACAAAAATTACATAAAATATTTTTTTGTTAAGCAATATATACTGAAATATATCCTGAAAGTTGCACAAAGCAACATTTCCAGAGCAATCATCAAATTTTGAAAAACAAAATATCTATCTAGGCTTAAGTATTTTGCCCACTGAAAATTTGATTTGACATTTGACCACTGACATTTTCAAGCACAGGGGNGGGGGGGGGGGGGGTCAACTGACTGCTGGTTTTCAAAATATATTGAAATCCCTGTGAGACATTATTATGGATGAAAGTTTTGATGAATATCAATACTAATGTCAGTATCCTTGAAAGAGTTTGTCTTTTCCTAGAACTCTACCAAATTCTATTTGTTGATTTTTTTTCAATATTTAATCACTTTAAGCATTACATTATATATGTATTAAATACTTCTACAAAAAAAAACATATAATTCCTTATGATTGCCTTTCTTGTTTGCCTTTTATGCTTTTACACTTTTCTGTGAATGAAAATAACCAGAATATGATTATTTAAGCACTTGACAACATGCCATGTAGAAAATCTGGGTACTTGCCATTGCATTCAGGGCAATGAATGACAGTTTCATAACTGAGCAATTAGGGATCACAGAAAGAGAGAAAAAAAGGGCCACCATACTGCAAGCTTCAAACAGCAAGGGACCTTTGAGGCATCAAGGGGGCCATGACAACACAATCCTAGGGAGCCGCTGTTAGGGGCTGATTTATTGGAGAGCTAAATGAAAACATTGGTGGGATAATGTCAGTGATGACAGCTGGGTAGTTAAAACTAGATATCTTTATCAGGTTTGATGGTATCGGGCCTAAGTTAGGCATGTATCTTGATATCATCAGGGTTCATTTTCAAGTAGATGCTGTCGACTTGCTGTTGGTGCTAGGGCTGTTATGACACAGTGGTGGTTAATTGAATGCATTTAAGAGTTAATACTGATTGTTGTGTTGCCTTTAAAAGCTGGGCCATTTGGTTTGTCAAGTTTAGGATGTAGTCTTCTCTGTTACTACCATTTGTTTGTGTACTGAAGTAGCAATAGCACTTGCCTCTACACTAAACTGCTCATTCTATGTTTTATAGTGTGTCTACACTAAATTGCTGAGACTTGGTTATATAGTATTTCTACACTTAATTGATCATACTTTGCAAGGTTATATAGTGCCTCTAAACTAAATTTCCCATCTTTTATTATAAAGTGCCTCTACTCTAAATTGCTCATACATAGTTATTTAGTGCCTCTACACTAAATTTCCCATCTTTTATTATATAGTGCCTCTACACTAAATTTCTCATGCATAGTTATTTAGTACCGCTACAATAAATTGTTCATACTTGGTTATATAGTGCTTCTACACTAAATGTATCATTCTTAATTATATAGTTATGTATTTATTCTTCCTATACAGAATGCTTTATGTGCAAAGTTTGAGACCTTTTTAAAGATACTTATTTGTCCCCTATACAAAGATAACTGGTATGTACGCTATAACATACTCTTATCCTGGTGGTGGGCGGAGGGGCCTGGGATATGATATTCGACTTATAACATCTATGAGCATCAAGAAATATCACTATTTGTTCCTGTGTTAAATTTTAGAAATGATTATTATCAAAATGTAAACAGGAATTCCTTCTGGCAACTTAACTTCAGATTGTCCAATATTAATGTGTCAAAGGCATTATGCCTGATAAGCATCAGGCTTTCAGTAAGATTTCTAGCAGCTTATAGATTGGAATGTAAGGTGACGGTTGGAATGTTTTCGCATTGCCTGTTTTCATTAACTCATGAAAAGCAAAATCACATGGAATGCTTCTGCAGTTTTAAATACAAAAAACATATATCATACATTTTTGTTTATGTACAGAATCATATATGACAGAATTCTGTAGTTTTTAGAACATTAAAGTGCAATTTTGAAACATTCACTTGGTAACACTAACACTGTTTCAAATGCATAATTGTTCATATTATGGCAACTTGCTTTTGATTTATGTCCACTGATTTTCTCACCATTTTTGGTGCGCCTTTCATAATTCATTTCAAAATAGAAGGAATTAAATTTGAAAGGCATAAGGCAAAAAAAAACAACAGAAGTGTGGCACTATTTGCAGTGCATAATTCATGTGAAAATTATGCACTTTCATATGTAATTTAAAATAAATGTAATTAGGAACACCATAAAATGTGCATGTCATTCATGCAAGTTTTCACAAATTCAAGTTTCAGGATGATTTACAGACATGTTCTTATGACTGTGTTAAGTTTTTGTTGCGAAATTTCAGCAAATGGCCCTGCTGATGGGTTTGTTTTAGAGATCATTCTAGAAAATGATCCATTTTCAACCGATGTTATTATGTTCAATGTTACTAATCATTACAGTTTTTTTTGGGGGGGTAGGCCAGATTACTGACTGCTTTAAATACAGGATCTGAAGGAAGTTAACATCTTGTCTTGGAACCTTGGGCTGGTATTGGGAAGCATTCTATGATTGAAATCCCCCTGTCTGAAACCTTGTGCTTTATAATATATGTTGTTGCTGTGATCCATACCAACTGTTAGATTAAACATGTGAAACCTGTACCCTTTGCAGTTGGTGTCTCATAAATTGCCTCCCCTGACAGCTGTTTGACAGATGGAGGTACATTTAGTATACATGAAAATATTACATGACGAATGGGAAAACTGGTATTGGTTTCTGCAGATTAACAGCTTTTTACAAAGTTGTGCTTCATTTTTTTCTGGGGGATTCTCTGGGTAAATGATTGTTACAACCAAACAATAAAACTGAAAAAAAGGTCTAAGATGACCCTTAGTATATATATATAGATTGCTCACATGTGAAATGAGGCTTTGCAAGTTTCGAACTATTCCACTGACGTTTGCGGTGTCAGAGAAGATTTTGTAAATTTAAATGATCTATATTTAGCTCTGGTGACCTACATATGCAGCGGAATGGAACAATTTAACAACTTTGAAAGAGGGTCACCCATGGATCATTCCTGTGAAGTTCGTGAAAATCTGCCTTGCAGTTCAGAAATAAATGTTTTTTTTTTAAAGCAAATTATTGACGACACACTACTGACGATATACCGGAGGCTGAAGAGCCACCCACCAAAATAATTCCACATAAGCACTTTATGCTGAGGTGAGCTAAAAAAGATTTTTGTAAAAACAACTAAAACTTATGTGATACCATCTTTTAACCAAATTTAACACACACAAAATGACATCATACAAGCTTATTGCAAGTGAGTACAACTTCAAATTTGCCTTTTGATTTCAAATGAAACATTTTGTAATGTGAATGCTACGATGTATTCTATTATCTGTCAGTTGTTGCATGGCCGGTCTCGTATAGAAATGTGAAATTGAAAGTGATGTTCTCTAATTTAAGTAAAGAACAGATGAATGGTCTTGAGACACATGATTTGAAATAATTTTTCGTTAACTTTTGTTGCTCAATGCTATTTTTGAAAGTAATTCCGCAGTAGTATTCAAAGTGTTGAAAAAGGAATTTAATAATTTATTATGAGGCCACATTGTTAGGACTGTAAGATTTGTGCATTGAGTGCAGTCTGTGCGGACACTAGTTGAATATATCTTCTGCATTTTAGAAATGAATCCAGTTTGTTTTTGTAGAGTTTAAAGATTGTTTTTGTAGAGTTTAAAGATTTATGCTGATGTTTACATTTATATTAACTTGTCTGGATAACCAACTAAGATTCTATGTTCAAACTATTTGTTGCATGGATGAGATTGAAACAAAATATTACCCATCACGATATAGTAGATAAAGTACTTGCCTGAAAAAACATGGAAATGGTAAAATTCCATGACCATAGTCTTGCAAACAACATGAAAGAGTGGACATCACTTCCCAGGGGTGAATTACTCTCAGCAGCCCACAACCGATCTAACTGGCGGAGGATTTCTGTATTGTCATCCCTCATTCCCTCCCAACAACCAGACTGGTCAAGGGAATGATGGTGATGATCAGTCTTGCAATATATTATGAGCATTAAATGTAACTCTGCAAACTTACATTTATGTTCATATTATATTTCAAGACTATTTAACAATATCAATGTTTTTACAGCATAAAAAGCCAATTAAATATGAATGATAAAAAACTATACTGGTATGTTTTGTGTGTATTTCTTCAACAGAAAGATTCAGTAGTGTTGGACAGGTTTCTCTAGAGGTTTGTGAACCAAACTCTGGGCAATTTTAATGTAATAATTTTGATTTTGATAGATGACTGGATGTTATTACGAATATCCTGTCTCAGTGGTGATTTTAAACGTTAATGTAGGGCTCGGCATACGAAACTAGATTAATTAGCATGTAAGAAAAGCCCCCCCATAACCTCTTTTTGTAAAAACATCATTTGAATGCAAGATGTTTTGACATTTGTGTATAATTTTTGATATCATGCAATTAATATGAGTTATAATGGAGTTATAAAAAAGGTTTTTATTTGTTGCTAGACTGACATTAACTAAGGTGGTTTACATGTATATGGAAATTGAATGACTTGTAAATCATGCTCGCTCATATATTTTTTTATTTTTCTTAATTTAGAAAGTGAATTATATTGGTAGCGTCATTCTTGTGGTGTATTTTTTTCTTGTTTCTTAATGCAAATTCTTAAGAACCCTTTTTGCTTATTATTTCACAAATCGTCTTCAAATATTCTTCTGAATAAAATGCTTTTAGAGTGATTTAGAAAATGTATCAACCATAAACCATGAGTAAACACTTGCTAATTTTATAATTGATGCCATGGCAGTTTTTAAATAATTCATAACATCAATTTAATGCATCTGCCATAAAGCAGTGATAAATGGCTTTGAATAAATTGGCAAATAAAATTAATAGCTTCAGCATTATTGCTATAGATTTACATCAACAGTTCAGTTTTGCTAACCTGTCTTAACATTATCACGATTTATATTTCAATTATTATAAGAAGTTACCTTATACAAACGAGATGAATGAGAGCCGCACATGATGGGAGGCTTTTGAGCAATTATTGGTCTCGACAAGGTGCTTACATAACTGAATGCATTAGTGAGTATCGTTGGAGTGAAAGGATAATCATGTCGGTTTATTAAGCATTTGTTTACCGAGTTTGAGTCAAGAGTTAAATTAGGGGTGTTGGGTAATCGCAGGGGAGTGGTCAACGTCTGGGGCAAAGTCTGCAATCCAAAAATTAACACGCCCATAGCCGTCTGAGATACCTGGTTGAGTAGAAGTGGCAGAAATTAAGGTCACTCATAGGGAATTCGTAAATTCGAGTCCTACTGACACTATTTTATGTAGGTCAATTTCATCTTTAAAAATATAAAGATTGATGGGACATTTTGAATTGAAAAATGTTGCATCATTTAGCACAGTTATGAGACTGGTTTTCATTTTAATTTAAATCTTGCATAATTACTTGTTCATTCTAGTTCATTCGTAAAAAGAATCTAGAAATCGCTATTATTTGGGGAATATTTATTGTAGAATATACTTATTTGCTGTTTATCTGCAGCTTAAATTTTGAAAGTGCAATTTATTCTTTTAGCAAGGTCATGGAACTTATATATGCCTGTCATAAAAAATGGACCCCATGTATGGAAAGTTTGGTGGAGTTTCTGTGAAAAGTGAATTTGTTGAGAGAGCTGAAATCGCAAATTTTGCATTTTTGTATAAACAAAGGGCAATAATTATAATGTGCCTGGCGTGATTTGACTGGTAATGAAAATGGGCCTTTATTTTATGTCAACAATAAGTTGCAGAAAGTTTGGTGAAGAATCAATGAAAACTATGAGTAAGAGTGCAGAAATGCAGAACTTCGCATTTTTTTTATAAACAAAGAGCAATAACTCCGAAGTGTGTGGCACAATTGGCTGGTTATTGAACTTGGACTCAATTGTATGTGGGCATACATTTGCAGAAAATCTGGTGAAGATTCAATGAAAATTGTTTGACTTAGAGAGTGGAAACAATTAATGTGCCATCCATTCCCCCGCTTGCCTATATGCCCATCCATCTGCTAATATGCAGATATTCCCATAATAAGTCTCGTCAAAAGACGGGCATATATTTCCCATAATGCATCGCGGCAAGAGACTGACATATATAAATAAATTAGATGGATAACTCTTTAAAAAAAAATATGTCCATTTTGAAAACGAAAACTTGGCTTTCACCAGAAAAGTGAAGATTTTTTTTCTCTCTGAACAGTTGTAGCTATTTCAGAATTCTCACTGGAGGTGAAATAAATGAAACATTTAAACATGATTAGAAAGAAAATTACATTTAATCAAACACATTTATTTGAAATTTTTTTGAATGGATTATACAGGTGACATTTTCACGTGCTTATATCCCAGATTGTGTTGAATTTATCTGCAATAAATAAATAGTAAAGTTTAGTTAAGGTTTTAACCTGAATGATGTATCCTTTAAGAACAAATAACGCATGATTTATACGAGACGTTAAGAAGAAGTTTTCACACAAATCTTGAGGTGCGGCTTACATATATAGCAATTAATAAATCAGTTCTTATCAATGAAATCTGTCCTACTGCACTAAATTCTTAAAAACAATTTATATGATATATCATACAACGTTTAGAGATAAAAAATCTTCTACAGTAAGGTTGTTAGCAGTTATATTTTAAATTGATTAAATTTCATTCATCTGTTTATATTCAGATCAAGTTGAAACTTGAATTTAAAGTGAGTCGGGCAATGAGCCAAAGTATATAACAGCTACAAGGAAAGAAAAAAGATTTCCGTTTTCCATTTGCACCAATAATAAAGGCATACATGGATTTGGCAAAAGATTAGAACTGTGCTGTCTGTAAACTAAAATAATCTCCAAATTTGAAGAGCTGTTTTTCAAAACTAATCTCTAAACTGAAAAGCTCATGTCAGATGATGGTTGTATGTGACCTATCAGTGGGCCAAGCCAGATTTCAAATGAACCCGTATTTGCTTACTTGAAAAAATCGGAATTGCTTTTGAATTGTAGAATCTCTTTGATCCTAATACATATTTACATAGGAATCTAGACATTGTTGTCTGTAAATCTCTAAATATATTTTATGACTTTGACAGCACACACCTTGCTCATGTCAAAAGACACGTACTTGGTGAATATAAACCGTGCAATTTGATCGAAAACCCTGAAGCTTGTATAAATCTCTCGATATTTTATATTGCCCCGGTCTGTAATCTCTTTTGTCACAGCTCTCTTTACAAATCTGTGAAATATAATGTAATGAAATGGAACAGAAATGATGCAGTTGATAATTTCTCCAGTGGCACATGAAGTTTTTCATTTTGATTTATCTGTGTGTAAGATATCCACTGTAGAAGTTGTCTGTTACATTAAGGCTTTTTAGACAATTCCTTTAAAGTATTTTGTAAAAGCAAAGCAAAAATATTAATTTGAAAAAATCTGGCAAATATATTTCCTAAACAAAGAATTTATTGATTATAAATGTGAAGACCTTTAATATTGACTGACATACTTACATAATACATTAAAACAATTATTCTCTTATAATAACCATGTTCATTTATCAACTCAGAGAAGGTTAACTACTAAATATTCCACTTATTTCTTAATTTCTGGTTAAACACCTTTTTCAAACTTAATCAAGAATGTGTACATTCCCATGATTTCAGATTATTTATAAGAACACTTTTTGCCAACAGGACATGAAAAGCTCATGCCCCTGCATTTTCCTCTGCAGAAATTCCAGAGATGTCTAGAATGCCTCATGGAATCCGTCAGTCATCGCTCTCGTGTATAATTTATGTGACAATCAAGGCTGGGTTCTGTCTGTTGGTGCTATGTAACCTACAACTTACCTGGAAGCAGTTGTGTTTGGACTGTTTGTGTATCTTTTTATATTATTAAAAATGCTACTGTTTTATTTTTTATAGACAACAAATGGTTATTTTGCTGTCCCACTTGTGAATGTCATGATCGCAACCCCCCCCCCTCCCCACATGAAGAAGTGAAGGGGGTATACAGGATTCACTATGGAGGCGTGTCAATCTGTCGTTCTGACTTTCCTTAGAGACAAATAACTACAAAACTTAGCAACATACAACATTGTCATTGATATGCTACAGTCTTTTATCCAATGTCATTGATTATGCATAACATGTATCATTTATCACAGATTATAATTATTATATATATTATTATACACTGTCACAGGTCACTATAATAACCTTTGTCATTGTTTTGTTGCTCTGGATAAAACCGTTGAAATTGGGACATTTTCAACTAAGAGCTACTATTATTTATGTATGGAAGTTGTACTTCATGCTAAACTTGAATATCTGAGTGAAATTTCAGGCAAAAATAAACATAAATTAAATGTGTGCGTGGGAGGGGTACATGACACATTAAAATGTGAGTCATTCAGAAAATGGTGTGTATTTTTCAAGTCTGAGACATCAGAGACATCTAAGTTATATGTCTGGGTTGAAATTCAGCTGCCTGCAGTAAGGAGTTGAGCACTTGGGGGAAACATAGGGGGGCTTATCAGGTCCTGGCTGGGAAATGTGTATGTCAGGGCTATAATAATGGAGCTAGAATGCATGATGTCAGTTTCGGTTTTCAGTTTGATCTAAGGTTGACTTTATCTGAGATCATTTTGAAAACTGATACTGACTCATGGGGAACTGCTTTGAAGATCACGGTTGACAATCAAGTGGAGAAATAGATGTTGGTGATATAAATAGATGTTGGTGATATTAAAACGTCTTTTTATATCATGGGAAATGGAGGATGCTTCAAAACATGGCTGATGATTTTATGAAATATCTGGTATGACAATTCAGTTTGGACCATGTGAATTGTGTATTGGAGCATAAACACAGAACATAATGTAATGAATGAGTTTAAAATACAATCACCCATCTGAAGAGATTATAACCTGGATTTTTAATGAAAATAACATTAATGATCATGGTGGAGATTTAAAGACAACATCTTAGGGTGGACAAACTGGGAAAAGAGGCAGAACAGACTGCAGTGCAGGAATTTAAGGAGTGAGGGAATTTGAAGTTGACAATTAATTACAGAATGTCAATCAGGATTTTGGTATGGAGGATGTATAGAGACTGGAATGTAAAATAGGAATAATGGAAGATAGGGGGGAATGTACAAAGGGGTATAAATGATGTACAGACTGGAATGAAGGATGTTTGGACTAGCATGGAATTGGTACAGACTGGAATAAAGGATGTATAGACTAGCATGGAATAGGTACAGACTGGAAAAAATAATGTATGGACTAGCATGGAATAGGTACAGACTATAATGAAGGATGTATGGACTAGCATGGAATAGGAACAGACTGGAATCAAGGATGTATGGACTCGCATGGAATAGGTACAGAATGGAATGAAGGATGTATGGACTAGCATGGAATAGGTACAGCCTGGAATGAAGGATGTATGGACTCGCATGGAATAGGTACAGCCTGGAATAAAGGATGCACAGACAGGAAGGAATAGGGGAATATACAGAAAGGAATGATTACATTATGGATTGAAGGATTACAGACTAGATTGGAATAAGTAGAGACTGAATAAAGCATATAAATATATGTACATATAGGAATGAAGGATGTACATATAGGAATGAAGGGAGTATGGATAAAAATAAAGGATATGTATATAGGGATGGAGGATGTACAGATACGGATGAAGGATGTACAAAAACAAATGAAGGATGTACATATAGGAATCAAGGATGTTTGGATAAGGATGGAGGATGAAAAGATAGGAATGAAGGGAGTACAGATAAGAATGAAGGATATGTATATAGGGATGGAGGATGTACAGATATGGATGAACTAACTTACTTAGGCCTTTCAACCGTATCAGGGCATAGGCCGCCAACAACTGCTCTCAAACGTCTCCGGTCCTGTGCCATCTTTTCAATTTCTCCCCCAGCTGAAGCCTGGTATTCCAATGTCTTCAATGAGGTCCCGCCTCCAAGAGTTCTTGGGCCTTCCTCTCTTCCTCTTGCCCTGTGGGTTCCAACTTAGGGCCCGCCTGGTAATACTGGTTGCTGGTTTCCGGAGTTTATGACCTATCCAGCCCCATCGTCTTTTCTTGATTTGTATGTCTATAGGTCCCTGCTTGGTTTGTTGCCACAGGTCCTCATTACTGATGGTTTCTGGCCAGTGTATCCTAAGAATTCAGGCAGTTGTTAATCGGATGAAAGATGTACAAAAACAAATGAAAGACGTACATATAGGAATCAAGGATGTATGGATAAGAATGGAGGATGTACAGATAAGAATGAAGAATGTATAGATACAAATGAAGGATGTACATATAAAAATGAAGGATGTACATATACAAATGAAGGATGTACATATACAAATGAAGGCTGTACAGATATAAATAAAGGATGTACAGATACAAATGAAGGATGTACATATAAGAATGAAAAATGTACAGATAAGAATGAAGGATGTTCAGATTGGAATGAAGAATGCACAGATAAGAATGAAGGATGTACAGATAGGGATGAAGAATGTACAGAAACAAATGAAGGATGTACATATACATATGAAGGATTTACATACATGAATGACTTATGTAAATTGATGAATTAAGGATGTACAGCTAAAAATCAAGGATGTACAGACGAGAATCTAGAGATTCTCAAACTGATACATTCAGATTGTCACAGAGAAGTTACAAATTTGAATGACGGAAAATGTGCAGATTACAAATGAATATATTCATTATTGAATGGAAAATTACATGAATATGTGAAATATTTTTTGCACCCTGTTTTTTTTTTTTATACTGAAACAAAACCAGTTTTCATTTTGGTCTCCAGATAGTCATTGGTTCTGAGATCATTGCGAAAACTGATTTGGTACAAAATGTCAACAATGAAGAGTTTTGTGTTAATTTCAACATTAAGTGAAGTTGGAACTTAACAAAGGATTACATATCAAGTTCAAGGCATTGTGATAGGAAGATAACCACCATAGTCTTTCGTTAAATGCCAATGCAAAAGGCAAGTGAAGTTGCTTATTGTTCTATTCCAATTAAATCACGATATGAAAATGTCCTTTGCTGTAGGGCAATATGGTTTTCATACAAAATTGTCAATTTTTGTATGCAAGTGATATTTTCAAATAAAGTTGTCCATTGTTATATGCCAATAAGATTGTTATAGATAGTTGTCCATTGTTGTATGCAACTGATATTGCCATATGAAGTTGTCCATTGTTATATGCATGTCAGATTCCCATGTAAAGTTGCCCTTTGTTTTACGCCAGTAAGATTGTCATATGAAGTTGTTCATCCTTACATACCAGTAAGATTGTCATATGAAGTTGTTCATTGTTACATGCCAGTAAGATTGTCATAAGAAGTTGACCATTGTTGTGCCAGTAAGATTGTCATATAAAGTTGCACATTGTTATATGCCAGTAAGATTGTCATAGATAGGTGTCCATTGTTATATGCCAGTAAGATTGTCATAGATAGGTGTCCATTGTTATATGCCAGTAAGATTGCCATATGACATTGTCCATTGTTATATGCAAGCAAGATTGCCATATGACATTGTCCATTGTTGTATTCAAGTAAGATTGCCATATGAAGTTGCAAATTGTTATATGCCAGTAAGATTGCCATATGAAGTTGCACATTGTTATATGCCAGTAAGATTGTCATATGAAGTTGCACATTGATATATGCCTGTGAGAGTGTCATATGGAGTTGCACATTGTTATATGCCAGTAAGATTGTCACATGGAGTTGCACATTGTTATATGCCAGTGAGAGTGTCATATGAAGTTGTACGTTGTTATATGCCAGTAAGATTGTCACGTTAAGTTGCACATTGTTATATACCAGTAAGATTGTCATGTGAAGTTGCACATTGTTATATGCCAGTAAGATTGTCACGTGGAGTTGCACATTGTTATATGCCAGTAAGATTATCACATGGAGTTGCACATTGTTATATACCAGTAAGATTGTCTCATGGAGTTGCACATTGTTATATACCAGTAAGATTGTCATGTGAAGTTGCACATTGGTATATGCCAGAGAGATTGTCATATAAAGTTGCACATTGTTATATACCAGTAAGATTGTCACATGTAGTTGCATATATTATATACCTGTAAGATTGTCATGTGGAGTTGCACATTGTTATATACGAGTAAGATTGTCATATGAAGTTGCACATTGGTATATGCCAGTAAGATTGTCATATGAAGTTGCACGTTGTTATTTGTCAGTAAGATTATCATTTAAAGTAAAACATTGTAATATGCCAGTAAGATTATCATATTAAGTGGCACATTGTTATATGCCAGTAAAATTGTCATATAAAGGTGTACAATGTTATATGCCAGTGAGATTTTCATTTGAAGTTGCACATTGTTATATGTCTGTAAGATTATCATATAAAGTTAAACATTGTCATATGCCAGTAAGATTGTCATATAAAATTGCACATTTTTATATGCCAGTAAGATTTTCATATAAAGGTGTACAATGTTAGATGTCAGTAAGATTTTCATATGAAAATGCACATTGTTTTATGTCAGTAAGATTGTCATATGAAGTTGCATTTTGTTATATGCCAGTAAGATTGTCATATAAAGGTGTACATTGTTATATGCCAGTTAGATGTCATATAAACCTGTGCATTGTTATATGCCAGTAAGATTGTCATATAAATTTGCACATTGTTATATGACAGTAAGATTATCATAGATAGGTGTACATTGTTATATGCCAGTACGATTGCCATATAAAGTTGCACATTGTTATATGCCAGTGAGATTGCCATATAAAGTTGCAATTTGTTATATGCCAGTAAGATTGCCATATGAAAATGTTCATTGTTATATGCCAGTGGTATTGTCATAGATAAGTGTACATTGTTATATGCCAGTAAGATTGCCATATAAAGTTGCACATTGTTATATGACAGTAAGATTGTCATAGATAGGTGTACATTGTTATATGCCAGTAAGATTGCCATATAAAGTTGCACATTGTTATATGCCAGTAAGATTGCCACATGAAGTTGTCATTGTTATATGCCAGTGAGATTGCAAGATGAAGGTGTCCATTTTTATATGCTTATGAGATTGCCGTATAAAGTTTCCATTGTTGTATATAAGAAAGACATTTTATAGTATGATGTTGACTTTTGCTCTGTAACAATAATTTTTCTTAACGAAAATATTCGTTGTTTTATGCGAATCTGATTGCCAAATTTAAACTTATATTGCTCAATATGTAATGTGAACATGTTACCTTATATTGCCATATTACCTTGCTGCTATCCAAGTAGTTTTTCCGAGGTTGTACCATATATTGCTGTGGGGCAATGATATTTCCATATTATGTTGCCAAATGTTGTATGTCAATACGATTTAAATAAAATTTCCATCACTCTTTGCAAAGGTGATTTCAATATGTTATTGTTATTGCTGTTTGTCAAGGCGATTAATAATAATAAATGAAGTTGGTCACATCTGCCGAGGCAATGGACAAGACAACATTGTCAATTTCGCCGTGGCAACCAAACTGAAAAAATGAGGTTAGGTGAGTGTCAAAATTATGTCCACTTTACATTACTTTACCTTTTATTTGTTGAAAAATCGTTTACAATAATATTTGAAGAAAATACAGGCATGACGAGTTTTTTTTTCGGGTTGGAGTAAAGACGTTAAGTGATCATCTCGAGTAAGACGTCTCCTTATTTAAACAAGAAGAAGTCGTTATTAGTTGTTTAAAGGCCACATTGCATATCTTGTTTTAAATAAATATTAATACATGTAAATTTCTAATACAGCAGTTCAGTACCAGTTCTGAACACTCTTGTCCTCATGTGGCAATAGCGGGAAACCTTGAAAATGCATTTCAGCTGCAAACACGTTTGACAAAATGTGCATTTTGGTTCCAAGATGAAGATGTTCAATATATGAAGTGTTTGAATGCCTCTGTGCGACCTTGCTCGAAAGTAGTAAAACAGATTGAGTTTAACGGACATGAGTATGGTTTTTATGTTGAACGACAGTTTGAATTTTAAAACTGACAAATAATTTGCTTTTGAGTAACTTCCCATGTCGAAATGACAAACCCGTTCAGATATAATTTGTCTCCTATCTACAAATGCGTTTAGCAAATTACTTTACGCAATGTTTGCTATCTAATTTCATCACCTGAATAAATGATATATTAATGCAATCTTAACACTTATTCCATGTTTTTGTATTAACAATTTACATGCCACATGGTTGTCAGCAATTAGGTTTTGACATCAGACAAATGTCGCTTTAAACGTTTAATGAAATAGTCCTACACTTAGATTGTTGATTTGTTTTTCGTGTTTATACAACCATACATTTTAGTTACTATGAGAAAAGTATTTGTATTTTTTTTCTGTGCATTTATACTTTTAACTGACTGACATTCTTTCATTGTCTTAAACTTATGTCTTACAATAAGGAACAGTTACTGACAGACTGTCGTTAACATAACATTATCTTTCTCAATATCATCAGCAATAACTAAGTTCTGTCAGTGCATGGTCTCGTAACGGTTGGACACATTTCTGGAATACTAAAAATAATTGCTAAAAACTGGAATACTAAAATGAGATTTCATATTTTTTATATATATTATTATTATTTTTTTATTTCATGTGAAAATATGTTGTCCTCGTCTGCCTCATATGGCGTATGGGATCGAAATAAACACCTATCTATCTATTATTACTAATCGTATATGAAACACCTTACCGGTGACGACGCAATCTGCATCATGCAGACTTTACATATGATTTTCTTCAAGCTCATCTGATGAGCAAAAATCGTGTCTAGATTTGTTTTGCCTAAACGTCCTTATCGACCGTCTTAAATGGCACTTTAGACAAACGTGACAAAACGCGTTTGATGTGATTAATTGTATTGTCTTGAGATACTAAGATAACTGATTTTATTATATCAATGTTTATCAAATATGCATTTTTGATATGACGGTATTGCAATTTAATTGGCGTCTTGTTGCCCGTCCGTATGATCTTGTCAAGAATACGTTCGGTAACCTTTCGGTGCGACTTATTAAATAATAATTTAGCGAAACGAAACAGAGAAATACAATATATATATATATACACGAGCATTTATTTTAATGACAATGTTTTAGTATTTTGCATTTCTAAATAATCTCAGGACTACGAAAAGTTTGGTGTGTGTGTGTGTGTGCGTGCGTGCGTGAGTGCGTGCGTGCGTGCGCGCACGCGTGCGTGCGTGCGTGTGTGTGTCGCAATAGTCGCAGTTTGCTCAAGAAAATGAGCGAAATCCACAGCACACATAAGGACATACGTTCGAATGTACATACGTAAGAATGGACAAGTACACTGTGCAGTTCTTCCTATTTTGCGGGGACATTAAATGTGACCACAATTGCACATGAACGTCTTTGCAAGGTTGAAATAAAATATTGTGTAAACACGCCAAATGGTTAGAATATCATAGTATTTGTTGTTATACTTAATCAAATCTTAAGAGCAACTCTATTATATGCGATGCTGAACGTCGGCATCATTAGATTCGGAAAGACAGTCATGTACAATTATTTACCCCAATACGCTAAGTGGAACAAATATATTCGCCCCTTGGTGCAAAAAGGTTTCACGTGGAATTGAAATTAAATGTCACATGGTACCTTTTTGCACCAAGGGAGCGAATAGTATGCTAACTAATACTTGCGAACATGTTAAATATTCAGACAACTATTTTGTAGTATGATGCATTGCGGAGTTGATTATATTGCAAACCTGTGCAAAGGTTCAATACAACTGGTAGAGGAATGCTGACTCAATTTTGCATCTTAAAAAATGGCTATCACTTCAAGTTCAGAAGGTACTTTCAGCCAGATGTGCTGATGGGACTTCTGCGCGCTCAAATGGACGGTATTTCCTGTTGAAACTGCAACCGAGGTTCGACGTTTTTACGCTGTTTTTCAATAACCAATGTAAATTCATACGATACATGAGGATATAACGAGCATGTCGATTGGCTTAGCGCACTGCAAAAGATAGACTTTTAAATGTCAAATCATGCTGATTCCTTTTATGAATGACGGCACATGTCAAACACAGGTTGCCCTCTGATCTCGCCTCATTAGTCATGTGGGACGCGCAAATGTCACACTGACATAGAAAGAATATCAACAAAGTAAAATATTAATTTTGCTATAGTCATTTTTATTTTATTTTATATTTTATTTTGCGGTTGTCCCATTTGTCTGAAAACTGTTCAGTAATAAATTTTAAAATATGTATTTTTAGCTCACCTGTCACGAAGTGACACGGTGAGCTTATGTGATCGTGTGATGTCCGTCGTGCGTACGTGCGTGCGTGCGTCCGTCAACAATTTGTTTGTGTAGACAGTAGAGTCACGGTTTTCATCCAATCTTTATGAAATTTGGTCAGAATGTTTATCTTGATGAAATCTGGGTTGGGATTGTATTTGGGTCATCTGGGGTCAAAAACTAGGTCACTAGGTCAAATAATAGAAAAACCTTGTGTAGACAATAGAGGTCACAGTTTTCATCCAATCTTTATGAAATTTGGTCAGAATGTTCATCTTGATGAAATCTGGATTGGGATTGTATTTGGATAATCTGAAGTTAGAAACTAGGTCACTAGGTCAACTCATAGAAAAACCTTGTGAAGACAATAGAGGTCACAGTTTTCATCAGATCTAAATTAAATATGGTCAGAATGTTTGTCATGTTAAAATCTGGATTGGGATCGAATTTGGGTCATCTAGGGTCAAAAACTAGGTCACAGTTTTCATCCAATCTTAATAAAATTTGGCCAGAATATTAATCTTGATTAAATCTGGGTTGGGATTGTACTTGGGTCATCTGGGGTCAAAAACTAGGTCACTAGGTCAAATCATAGAAAAACCTTGTGTAGACAATAGAGGTCACAGTTTCCATCAGATCTTTATGAAATTTTGTCAAAATGTTTATCTTGATAAACTCTGGATTGGGATTGTATTTGGGTCATCCGGGGTCAGAAACTAGGTCACTAGGTCAAATCATAGAAAAACCTTGTGTATACAATAGAGGTCATAGTTTTCATCTGATCTTAATGAAATATGGTCCGAATGTTTATCTTTATTATATCTGAGTTTGGATCGTATATGGGTCATCTGGGATCAAAAATTAGGTCACCATGTCAATTCTAGTGAAACCTTGTGAAAATGAAAGAGGTCACAGTTTTTATCTCAGGTGAGCGATTCAGGGCCATCATGGCCCTCTTGTTTAATATTCCGGTGACAAGAGCTTTTTTAGATAAATAGTTGAATTATGACTATTTTATAAATTTATGGGTGCAGCACAACATAAACATTTAACAACCTTACTCAGACCATATAAATGACAAAATGTTTACAATCTGCGTAAATTTTATATAAAACAAATGACCCATCTCGACCTCTCCCCATTTATATCCATTTAAAGCAGCTTCTCATGTATTTAATGATAAATTTGTAGCGCCTTTCAACGATGCTATATCAAAAGTTTACTTGCATACGATATTTTATGTTTTAAAATTTTGAAACGTTTAAAAAAAACATTTAAATAAACAAAAGTAACGTGTTTGTACGATATATTTTGTATATTTTATTTAATGGAGCGTTTTAACACATTCAACATTTTATTTTCTTCCAAATAGCAACATAACAATGATATTGAATGTTCCTAATGTATACGCCTCCCATACTGTGAACATTCTATGTTAGTTAGCACATTTTCGAAACTAATTCTGTGAACATGCTTTTTAACTAAATTCTTGTTTTCATGATTAATTGGATACATAACAAAATTTGAGCAGCTTCCGTGTCAACGTCCGTTCACTAAACAAGATCGTAAAATAATCTCCATGATTAAAGCATAAATCACTCTTTCTGAAAAAAGCATTTTGTCATTATTTTAGTCAATAAAGTTGCTTCATGCAGGAGATGTATGCATCTGCTTTATGCAATCTAAATTGAACACGAACAAGTGGTTAATTAATTAATTTTTGATTGAAAAATGATACTTCAGAAGCGCGTTAAAATTTAAATTCTCCTTCCAGCTATCAAACAACATATATTCCCTTATATGGTCAACATATTTCTGTATGGAGTGTCGTTCGGTTTGAGTGAATTCATTTTGACTTTGACCGTTCAGTTATTAATTATATGACGGGAGTGTTTTTGGCTTGTTTTATGTTGCTCGCGCGTAGTTTATGTTTATATTTATGTATTTATATTTTATGTATGCATACAATTAAAAGTAATAAAACACGTTAGTTTTTATATGTTCCTGTTCTTAAGTTTGGATTAAGTTTTTGTGGGATGACAATTTTAATTGCATTTGCTTAAAACATCAAACCTATGGTGGCAAATGCAATGGAAGTACCAAAACCGCACTGATTTTGTCACCATACTTAATGTTTTTGATATTTATCGTATTGTATGATTCACATTGCCAAGTCTATCTTGCTACATACAAGTTTTCTGAGTGTGCATATTTTATGACGCTTATGATGAAATATTTGTAGTCAATCACTAATTTCTTAGTCGTCTTTGTCGTATGTACCGGATGGTCATTGGCGATTTAGTAAGTCCCAAGTTCGGCTCAGATGTACTAATGCAGTGTTCAAGTACATTTATACATTCTACATGCATTAATTTGGGCGGAAGACGCTTGCAACATAAGCGTACTCAGTTTTGAATGTAAGTCCTCTTTCGATGCAAATCTTTAACAAATATAATACAATAAATAAAGTTATATTTGTAATAATTGAAATAGGACACTTTTTAAATTTTATCAAACAATCTTGAAACTGCGTTGTTTAAAATAAAAAACTAAACAGCAATAAAAGTTATAAAACACATTCACTATCATGTATGTATTTGCATATTTGATGTATCACATGTTTGTGTTTTTCTTATTTCTTGGATGAATTTGAAGATGAAATACGTGCTTAAGTCGTAATCAAATTTTATATTCTGTTATGTTGTGTAAAATAACTACGAAAACAAACTTTATGTTAACGTTATTTTATAACTTTTACATGACTGTGGTATGTTTTCCCATTATTTTATTTTATTTTATTTTCTACACTAATCAGGTGTTCATTGATATTTTTCCAATCGTCCGCAGACGAATTACATGCTTAACTAATCAAAAGAGTTTAAATAGAACTTACTCACAGTAAACAAAACAGACAGACTGACAGGCAGTTACGTTCACCAGAACCAACAGAAGCTGAACAAGCTACATCATTTCGGAACTGAAATAACGATTGGTCAAAATTACCAGTCACTATCGTGCGATCTATTGTTCATTAACTCGATCGACCTTTGATATTTTCGAGTTCTAATTGAAACATTTAATTGGGGATCAATAAATAACTTGCGTGCGTGCCAGTGACACGAGCAAAAAGTTATGTCACTGTAACGATGTGTTGACATTCCCTAATCAGATATGAGCCCAACGTTATTATTGAGCGACAATGAAATAAACGGTAATAAAGGACAAAAATGTGACGAAAATTGAGTCACCGTACTATTCTTCTGTTTACCGGGTATGTAAAAAATCTTCGGAACAGAAGACCACACAGCGACTTCGGTTAACCGTTTGATTTGTTATCAATTTTCGCGTGCGAACGCTTTGTTTTCGAAATCGACCTTTAATCGAATTCGGATCTAAGCTTGTAAATTGATAGTTGATGCTGGCAGTCTCGCTCGTGATAAACCAGGAGGCTGGATAATTGTGTAGTGCGTGATCCGTTGACATCGCATGACAGTCAGCCTTTTCGGCTGGTGATCTAGTTATATTACGAGCAGCTCGCAAAAAGTAATGTTGCAGGAATGATCGCGAAATCACATTGCAAAGGGCCGATTGCTCGTGAGGCAGTGGTCTGTAAACGCGAGAAAGGAGAGTGAGTCAGAGTCAGAAAATGAATCTTTTATACCAGTACTCGGAGGGCAAATTCTGATTCAGTGGGTTTGAGTGCAACCACTACCGTAAACCATGCGCATATGTATTGTTGAAAGAATTATACCAAGATCAGTTACTAATGTGTGTTTTAAGACCAGCATTTTATGACCATCTGACTAAGTTCTCAATTTTAATGTCAGTTTTAACTTAGCCCTAGTAAGTGGTTGTTGTTCATCTTCTTATATTGTTTTTGCCCCATACTTTATAACTTCACAATATCCGCTTTAGCCAATGGGTATTGTCAAATGGTTCAATATTAAAAATCTGTAATGCTTAAACGGATGTACAAACTGTTTTGTGTTATGATTCAATTTGGCATACTTTAAGAAATTTAACTCTGTATAGGTATATAACATAACACTTGGCATATATTATTTACATCACAGGTCTAAAGCATCTTTGATTTCAGTGCATATGGCTTATTTTTCAAATTACTTGCTCATGTTTGTATCAATTCCTTACATTTATCCATTTCTGAAAACATTTGCCGCTGTATATTGAATTGCATTTGCTTACAGTATTTCATTAAATCGGTGTTCTTGTAACTAATATTCGACCGTTATTGGATACTAATTTTATAATATTCTTCATAAGCTGTACTAAGGTCAAGTTATTTAATCGTGTATACTTTTATGTCATGTTCATGCACCCGAACATTTATAACATAGGAAGCAATTTGAATGGATTTGATACGCTTTAGAGTTTTGTCTCAACGTAACAGACGGTAAACCTATAACCGGTTGAAACGACTGCTTTTGTTAAAAAACATTATTTTGATACACCGATAATTAAACATGTGTAAGGTCACCTCAATTAGCTGAAAGCTTCAAGATTAAATTGTATGCTACAAAACGACAAGAAGGACAGCTCATCGACGATCAATACAAATGAAATTTTATTTTGCAAATTAAAATACACGTTATATTTCATAGACTGGGTGTTCGTGTATATTGTTTGAATATCGTCTTGTTCCTGACGGGTCCGTAATTGCAAGTAAATGGCAAGTAAAGATACTGCGTATAGATACATTTAAATCAGTCTGGAACAAAGAAAGACGGGTCCAGTACCATTGAAACATTGTTCAATATTAAACTAAACAACCAACAGTCAACTGCTTTAGTTTTCAAGGATTACTCAGACAGTATTATTTAGAAAGGTCGAGTAAAGTGATTTTTTCCCCCAAAACTTTCTTAAGCGGTTGAGGAGAAAAGTGCTCAATTGGTTTGGTCTCAACATGCCATGTCCTTTGTTACAGCATTTGGTTGTTACATTTTCAAACTTGAAAAGAAGTTGGAGCGCTTTTCTAAGACATACATCAATAATGCATGATCATAAAACAGGACGTGGTAGTGCATTTATGTGTGATATTCTCTGTTAACGAACGACTCATCCATTTAAGAAATAAAAATAAACGAACAATGGTTGGATGCGTGTTTTAGGACACTCCTAAAATATGATACTGTCTACACCGGTATATAGTGTTATGTAACCTCGCAACATCCATTTTGTCGCGATTCTCACGAATTTGCGTTTTATGGTCATGAATGAAAATGTAAACGAAAAGACAGTCACCAAAGCATTGAAGCAGAGAACAACGAAGCGGATAACGTAGTAGACTAGAAGTAGTACGGTAGTAGTAGTAGTAGTAGATATCTCAAACAAAACATAGTAGATGTTTAAGAAAAGATACATTACATACACTTAGCTGCCTCAACTCGCGCCCATACATGGCCATTGAATTACGATACCCACACAGAGGATCGTGCACATGTCATGAGGCTCATATTTATTTCAACGTATTATCTTTCTACGGGAAGACATTATTGAAAGAAGCGCATTCTCTGTATTGTAACAAATTGCGACTGGCATTTGTTGTCAATCCATCTTATTTTCGGTACTAAAACGTTATAAAACTTTTGTGTTTACATTAATACCACCATGCAGTCCAATTTCGCGATACATCTTGAAATCACTGTATTCGACTTACTGTCCCATGATAAACCCGTTTAATTGTACAATTTACAAACAGTTCCACATTAACAGGTTAATATCATTAATAGTTTTATCGTTTACATATCTTCATTAAATTCCTTCTACGGCAATTAACATCACGCCTGGAAGACAACCGCTCCGCTCACTAACTCACGTGACCAAGCGGCTGGAAAACGTCGACAAACTAACATCCAAGTGGCGTCTATGCTTACAGATGACACCATGTTCCGGATAATTTTGGTGAACCTTTTTTTTGGTGTTTTCATCCTTTATAACATTGATAACAAGTTTATTTTTCATTTATTTAATATGCAAATGCAAAAACAATTATTTTGTAAAAAACGCTAGCTATCTATAACGGGGATTTCGATGAGTTAAACACGTTCAAAGACGCTCGAACCCGTGACCTTTAGAAGCAAAATCTTACCACTATACCGTTTTTAATCACGACATGCATTTTAAACGCTATGTAAGTAATATACGCGTTTTTCCAAATGTATGGATGACAAGCGTTACAAATGCTTTATTAGCTTACCCAGTTAAATTGGTGATTTTTCATAAACGAAAAGATATTTTTATATATTTTTCTAAGTGAAATGCCTCTTTCGCTTCTTTCAATACAATGTATATATTCTTTTTCGAGTCTTTAATATTTTACGTTTAATATGTCTATTTAGCAAGCTTTCAACAAGTCCCTTTAAATTGCGAATTGAGAATACATCCAAAGTCTTATATATCTTACAGATCACAAACAACACAAAACAGCTAAAATCAGATGTGAGGTAATAGTAAAACACTATTCGTTTTTCTAAAATTTAATCCTAAAATTTAAATTCAAAATCCGTTGTTATTGACAGACAACCTATTTTGGGAAACAGATAAACAATAGGTTTAATGGATAAATGTGGCTGCTGCTGAAGGTTTTGTTATGAATGATGTTCTCTATAATGACAATTTCAAGCATGTCCTTTGGTATGAAGATTTACGATATATGGCAAAATTGCAAGTGTTTTTTTTTTCATGCCCCCAGCAAATAAATGCAGTGTGTATCTTCTATATGCCACGAATTATGTACTTAAGTTGTCACATAAATCGACATATAAGATTGCTTAATGTCATTAACAAGTATCACGTTTATAACGCTGATGTGATGTGATTCGACGAAAGTACGGCGTATGCTCGAGTCGTGCGAAAACGATGTTATTAGCACAGTTAGTGCTTATTCGTTCTACTGATGATATTTTATTCGAGGACATAAAATAAGACGTAACGACCTTACCGCGTCAACCACATTATCACGGACAGCTTAACGCTGTGTGACGTCGATGTAAACGTTTTTAGCGAGAACTGTCCAATCAGAGCGACCACTGGCCATTGCGTCAGAGCGATAGATGCGAATGATGAATTTGCGACAATTTCTTTTTACGACCTGTCATTTGTTCGCTTTTGCGCATTTGTTGGTACACGCGCTTCTCACCTAGGCGGGTATCCGCCTTGGAACGGTCAGTGTAAAGGATTGGGGATTTAACCCGGTTATATGCCTAGTCTATCATAACACTAAGCCCATAATGAATCCCAGTACAGACGCATGTCGACTTGCATCTCAGAAAGAAGTCGTAGTCAATTAAGAGTACTGTGATGGGACCTTTGACAAGTTCTGATCTGGCGGCCCCTTCGAGTACAAAGCTGAATGGCTGAAAAAGTAGGATTTGTTTCAGGAGAATTTTCTGGGAACCAAAAAAAAAAACTATTTTAAAAAGCACGAAAATACCTAAATACCTTGGATATATTTGGACAAAAAGTAATTGTACACTACCAAGGGTGTATCCATTCGCTTTTAGGCTGTGAATTCACAAAATACACTAATATTATCCGCCTAACTTTTTTTTTTAAATCCAAGATGTACATGTTATGGGATTTCACCTTGAAATCCCGTATTTTCTGTGACGTAGATGTTGGTTTAATGTGCAAAACACGACGAAATACAATTAAACGTCAAGCACCAATTAAATTGGATCCGCAAAGTAAAGCGCCGGGTGATATAAACGCCATGCTTTTTAAAAACAACATTGATAAGTATCGAAAATAAGATATTATTTTGCTGTTATAGGTTCGATCAGTAATAATTTGATAGAATGTGTGTCCACTTTACATTACTTAAGCTTGTATTTGTTGAACAATCGTTTACACTAGTACTTGCACAAATTGCAGGGATATGACGAGGTATTTTTCAGGTTAAGACGTTACGGGATTATCTCGAGTCAGACGTCTAATTATTTAAACAAGAAGAAGAAGTTATCAGTTTGTGAAGGCCACATTGCATATCTTTTTTCATTGAATATGAATGCAATTCTCATACAGTAATTAAGTACCAGTGAACACTCTCTCTCTCTTGCCCTGATGTGGCAAACTGGCAATGGCATGCAAACTCTGCAAAATGCATTTCAGCTGCAATAATGTGTGAAAAATTGTGCATTTTGGTTCCAAGATGAAGACGTTCAATACATGATGGCAAGGATTAAGTGTTTTTATGCCTCTGTTTGACTTTGCTCGAAAGTGGTACAACAGATTGAGCTTACTGGACATGAGTATGGTTTTTATTTTGAATGACAGTTTGAATTTTAAAACTGACAAATAATTTGAATTGAGTAACTTCCTAGATCTTTTGAACATAATATTGCGATTGCAAAGCAAACAATTATTCCTCTTTCTCTTGAATGACTAATAACTATACACAAATAGTATTTGATATGTGTAGCAAATTGAAGACTGTGTGCTAAGTGGCACGATAGTGGAATAGAGGGAACGCAACACAATGCATTTTGTTTTAAAAATTCCCAAATGTCAACCAATGTAATTGTTAATTCTTTAAGTTTGTTTCGGTTCAGACTTCAAGACCATTGCCTTAAATACTATTTCATTCAAACAAATCGTTTTTTTTTTTTATAATTCTTGCAGGATTCATTGAAACTATGTGTAGTGTCATTGAAAAGATTATGTTATTAATGCATTGAAATTCCGTTAAATCAATAAAACAAGCCATGCAACTCTATCAGGAGAGATTTTTTTTTTAATAATCCACTACCTGTATATCAGACCACCAGCTATGCACAGGCAATGATCGAAACTGGGATCACCGCCTTGGAACGGTCAATGCAAAGCATTTGGGGTTTAAACCGGGTTAAGGCTCACCGATCTACACGTTGGCATATGTGTCATATCTGGGAAAACTGGGCATAATGCATGTGCGTAAAGTGTCGTCCCAGATTAGCCTGTGCAGTCCGCACAGGCTTATCAGGGACGACACTTTCCGCTGGTATGACATTTTTGTCTAAAGGAAGTCTGTTCTTAGCAAAAAACAATTTAGGCGAACTGCACTTGCTAATCTGGGACGACACTTTACACACATGCATTATGCCCAGTTTTCTCAGAACACGACTCATATGTGTCATATCTGGGAAAATAAAAAAATGAATGCCAATACGTGACGCGTGAATCAAGTACTACACACACACACAATGTTAGTGAACACGTGTCGCCAGTATCGGATATCTATAAAAACGAACAGGGAACAGGCTCCGAATACACCAGCCCGCAAAGGAAAACGGCCCATTCATAAAATATATTAAACTATCAAGTTGGCTAGTTATCTATATGAGCATGTCAAACTAACTAGGTATAAGAAAGATCGTAAATATGTTGCATCAACATATCAAAAATAGCTGTACTGCTCACAGTCGCTTAAGACTGACATGCGACAACATAGAATATATATATATACGAGGATACATTCTCCTGTATCCACAAAGCACACATCAAGCTATTGTAGTATTTAAAGCCCCATAAACACTCAACATCAACGAATATTTTGTAAAACATATATAAAATAAAGTAAACCCATAAACAATTAGTGTTAATGGGGCTTTAAATTTTATAACGTTTTTGTATCGAAAGTAAGATGGATTGACAACCATGTATGAGGCAAAAAAATAAACAGAGGAACAACAACCACTTACTAGGGCTAAGTTAAAACTGACATTAAAATTGAGAGCTTCTTAGTCAGGTGGTCATAAAATGCTGGACTTGAAACACACATTAATAACTGATCTTGGTCTTATTCTTTCAACAAAACATATGCGCAAGGTTTATGGTAGTTGTTGCACTCAAACCCACTGAATAAGAATTTGCCCTCCGAGTACTGGTATATAAGATTCATTTTCTGACTCTGACTCACTCTCCTTTCATGCTTAGAATTTCTCGCGTTTACAGACCACTACCCCACGAGCAATCTGCCGTTTGCAATGTGATTTCGCGATCATTCCTGCAACATTACTTTGTGCGAGCTGCTGGTAATACAACAGATCACCAGCCGAAAAGGCTGACTGTCATGCGATGTCAACGGACCACGCACTACACAATTATCCAGCCTCCTGGTTCATCACGAGCGAGACTGCCAGCATCAGCTATTAATTTACAAGCTTAGATTCGATTTTGATTACAGGTCGATTTTGAAAACAAAGCGTTCGCACGCGAAAATTGATTACAAATCAAACGGTTAACCGAAGTCGCTGTGTGGTCTACTGTTTCGAAGATTTTTTTACATACCCGGTAAACAGAAGAATAGTACGGTGACTCAATTTCGTCACTTTTTTGTCCCTTATTACCGTTTATTTCATTGTCGCTCAATAATAACGTTGGGTTCATATCTGATCACGGCATGTCAACACATCGTTACAGCGACAGAACTTTTTGCTCGTGTCACTGGCACGCACGCAAGTTCTTAATTGATCTCCAATTAAATGTTTCAATTAGAACTCGAAAATATCGAAGGTCGATCGAGTTTATGAACAATAGATCGCACGATAATGACTGGTAATTTTGACCAATCGTTATTTCAGTTCCGAAATGATATAGCTTGTTCAGTTTTTGTTGGTTCTGGTGTACGTAAATGCCTGTAAGTCTGAAAAGTATCAATAAACACAAGATTAGAGTAGAAAATAAAATAATAAGAAAACATACCACAGTCATGTAAATTCGCATGTGCTTGGTGAAGTTATATATCTTAGAAGATGTTTGTTCTGATTTGTTTTATCGTTTGAGACTGTCTTGAAGCATGCTTAAAGCAGGCATATCATACGTTTACCCGGATTTGATGCACAACCGTATGGAAATTACTGTCACCTACTTTTATGGTTATGTTTGTTTTTGTAGTTTTTTTACACAACATAACAGAATAGAACATTTACTTACGACTTAAGCATGTATTTCATCTTCAAATTGATACAAGAAATAAGAAAAACACAAACATGTGAGACATAAAATATATGTAAATACATACATGATAGTGAATGTGTTTTATAACATTTTTTTCTGTTTAGTTTTGTACTTTAAACAATGCAGTTTCAAGATTGTTTGATAAAATTGAAAAAGTGTCCTATTTCAATTATTACAAATATTACTATATGTATTGTATTATATTTGTTTAAGATTTGCATCGAAAGAGGACTTACATTCTAAAGTGAATACGGTTATGTTGCATGCGTCATCCGCCCAATTTAATGCATGCAGAATGTGAAAATGTACTCGAACACTGTATAAGTACATCTTAGCCGAACTCGGGACTTACTAAATCGCCAATGACCATCCGGTACATACGACAAAGACGACTAAGCAAAATGTGTGATTGACAACAAATATTTCATCATAAGCGTCATACAATATGCACACTAAGAATACGTGTATGTAGCAAGTTAGACGTTGCAATTTGAATCATACAATACGATATATATATATAAAAAAAACAACATTAAGTATGGTGACAAAGTCAGTGCGGTCTTGCTACCTATATTGCCTTCGCCACCATAGGTTTGATGTTTTAAGCAAATGCAATTAAAATTGTCATCAAAAGAAAACTTAATCCAAACATGTTTTATTACTTTTAATTGTATGTATACATTGACATAAATATAAACATAAACTACGCGCGAGCAACATAAAGCAAACCCAAAACATAATCCACTGTGCGTTTTGCATTTCCGTCGCATAATTAATAACTGAACTGTCAAAGTAAAAATGAATTCACTTAAACCGAACGACATTCCATGCAGAAATATGTTGACCATATATGAGAATATATGTTGTTTGATAGCTGGAAGGAGAATTAAAATTTTAACGCGCTTCTGAAATATCATTTTTTCAATCATAAATTAATTAATTAAGCACTTGTTCGTGTTCAATCTAGATTGCATAAAGCAGAAGTATACCACTCCGCCATGAAGTAGCTTTATTGACTAAAATAATGACAAAAATGCCTTTTTTCAGAAAGAGTGATTTGTGCTATAATCATATAGATTATTTTATCACATGCTATACCTTATTTTCAATGTAATACAGACATTAAGTTTGTTATTTTATTACACATGTGTAATACAACATTTTTGAGCGTTTTCATTGGATACGAATCAATAACTAACCAATCGCATGGCTTTATTTTGGTGAAATGACGTCGTCAACATGAAATTAGGTCACGATAGTAAACAACTGTTAGATCTATCAGCATTTGTTTGGTCAATTAAGATGTATTTGATGTAGTTTAAAAGCATGTGATAAAAAAGATCTATTGGAAGTTGAACAACATATTGAGGTTAATGGACACGAGTATGGTTTTTATTTGAATGACAGTTTGAATTTTAAAACTGACAAATAATTTGCTTTTGAGTAACTTCCCATGTCGAAATGACAAACCTGTTCAGATATAATTTGCCTCCTATCTACAAATGCGTTTAGCGAATTACTTTACGCAATGTTTGATATATAGTTTCATCACCTGAATTAATGATATATTAATGCAATTTTAACACTTATTCCATGTTTTGTATTAACCATTTACATGCCACGTGGTTGTCAGCAATTAGGCTTTGACACCAGAGAAATGTCGCTTTTAAACGGTTTGAAATAGTCCTAAATTTAGATTGTTGGTTTGTTTTTCGTGTTAATACAACCATACATTTTAGTTACCATGAGAAAGGTATTTGATTTTTTTCTATGCATTTATACTTATAACTGACTGACATTATTTCATTACCTAAAACTTATGTTTTACAATAAGGAACTGTTACTGACAGACTGTCGTTAACATAACATTATCTTTCTCAATCTCATCAGCTAAAACTAAGTTATGTTAGTGCATGGTCACGTAACGGTTGGACACAGTTTTGGTATACTNTTGTTTTATTTTATTTATTTATTGTGAAAATATGTTGTCCTCATGTGCCTCCTATGGCGTATTGGATCGAAATAAACACCTATCTTTCTTTAATTACTAATCGTTTTTGAAACAGCTTACCGGTGACGACGCAATCTGCATCATGCAGACTTTACATATGATTTCCTTCAAGCTCATCTGATGAGCAAAAAGCGTGTCTAGATTTGTTTTGCCTAAACGTCCTTATCGACCCTCTTAAATGACACTTTAGATAAACGTGACATAACACGTTTGATGTGATTAATTGTTTTTTCTTGGGATACTTAGATAACTGATTTTATTACATTCATGTTTATCTAATATGCATTTTTGATATGACGGTATTGCAATATAATTGGCGTCTATTGCCCGTCCGTATTATCTTGTCAAGAATAAGCTCGGTAACCTTTCGGTGCGACTTATGTTAAAAAAAGTCGCAGTTTGCTCAAGAAAATGAGCGAAATCCACACCACACATAAGGACATACGTACGAATGCACATACGTAAGAACGGACAAGTACACTGTGCAATTCTAACTATTGTGCAGGGACATTAAATGTGACCACAATTGCACATGAACGTCTTTGCAAGGTCGAAATAAAATATTGTGTAAACACGCCAAATGGTTAGAATATCATAGTATCTGTTGTTATACTTTATCAAATCTAAAGATCAACTCTATTATATGCAATGCTGAACGTCGGCATCATCAGATTCGGAAAGACCGTCATGTAAAATTATTTACCCCAATACGCTAAGTGAAACAAATATATTCGCCCCTTTGTGCAAAAAGATTCCACGTGAAATTGAAATTAAATGTCACATGGTACCGTTTTGCATCAAGGGGGCGAATAGTATGCTCACTAATACTTGCGAACATGTTAAATATTCAGACAGCTATTTTGTAGTATGATTAATTTCGGAGTTTATTCTATTGCAAACCTGTGCAAAGGTTCATTACAACTGGTAAGGGAATGCTGACTCAATTTTGCATCTTAAAAATGCCCATAACTTCAAGTTCAGAAGGTACTTTCAGCCATCTTTGGATATTTGCTGATGGGACTTCTGCGCTCAATGGACGGTATTTCCTGTTGAAACTGCAACCGAGGTTCGACTCTTTTACGCTGTTTGTTTAATAACCAATGACAATTAATACGCTACATAAGGATATAACGAGCATGTCGATTGGCTTAGCGCACTGCAAAAGATAGACTTTTAAATGTCAAATCATGCTGATTCCTTTTGTGAATGACGGCACATGTCAAACACAGGTTGCCCTCTGATCTCGCCTCATAAGTCATGTGGGACGCGCAAATGTCACGCTAACATAGAAAGAATATCAACACAGTTAAATATTAATTTTGCTATAGTCATTTTTATTTTATTTTGCGGTTGTCCCATTTTTTGATCATTGTGCAGTAATGAATTTAAAATATGTGTTTTTTTTTTAATATTACGATGACAAGAGCTATTTTTAGATAAATAGTTGAATTATGACTATTTCATAAATGAATGGGTACAGCACAACATAAATATTAAACAACCTTACTAAAACCATATTAATGACAAAATGTTTACAATCTGCGTTAATTTTATTTAAAACAAATGACCCATCTCGACCTCTCCCCATTCATATCCATTTAAAGCAGCTTCTTATGTATATTATGCTAGATTTGTAGCCGCCTTTCAACGATGCTTAATCAAAAGTTTACTTGCATACGATATTTTATGTTGTAACATTTTGAAACGTTAACAATATACATTTTAATAAACAAAAGTAACGTGTTTGTTCGATATATTTTGTATATTTTATTTAATTAAAATGTTTTAACACATTCTAAATTTTATTTTCTTCCAAACAGCAACATAACAATGATATTCAATGTTCTGAATGTATACGCCTCCCATACTGTGAACATTCTATGTTACTTAGCACATTTTCGAAACTAATTCTGTGAACATGCTTTTTAACTCAATTCTTGTTTTCATGATTAATTGGATACATAACAAAATTTGAGCAGCTTCCGTGTCAACGTCCGTTCACTAAACAAGATCGTAAAATAATCTCCATGATTATAGCATAAATCACTCTTTCTGAAAAAAAGCATTTTGTCATTATTTTAGTCAATAGAGCTGCTTCATGGAGGAGAGGTATGCATCTGCTTTATGCAATCTAGATTGAACACGAACAAGTGGTTAATTAATTAATTTTTGATTGAAAAATGATACTTCAGAAGCGCGTTAAAATTTTAATTCTCCTTCCAGCTATCAAACAACATATATTCCCTTATATGGTCAACATATTTCTGTATGGAATGTCGTTCGGTTTGAGTGAATTTATTTTGACTTTGACAGTAAAGTTATTAATTATACGACGGAAATGCAAAACGCACAGTGGATTATGTTTTGGCTTGTTTTATGTTGCTCGCGCGTAGTTTATGTTTATGTTTATATTTTTGTATTTATATTTTATGTATGCATACAATTAAAAGTAATAAAACACGTTAGTTTTTATATGTTCCTGTTCTTAAGTTTGGATTAAGTTTTTGTGGGATGACAATTTTAAGTTCATTTGCTTAAAACATCAAACCTATGGTGGTGAAGGCAATGGAAGTACCAAAACCGCACTGACTTTGTCACCATACTTAATGTTTTTGATATTTATCGTATTGTATGATTCAAATTGCAACGTCTAACTTGCTACATACACGTATTCTTAGTGTGCATATTGTATGACGCTCATGATGAAATATTTGTAGTCAATCACTTATTTCTTAGTCGTCTTTGTCGTATGTACCGGATGGTCATTGGCGATTTAGTAAGTCCCAAGTTCGGCTCAGATGTACTTATGCAGTGTTCGAGTTCATTTATACATTCTACATGCATTAATTTTGGTGGATGACGCTTGCAACATAAGCGTATTCACTTTTGAATGTAAGTCCTCTTTCGATGCAAATCTTAAACAAATATAATACAATAAATATAATTATATTTGTAATAATTGAAAAAGGACACTTTTTCAATTTTATCAAACAATATTTAAACTGCGTTGTTTAACATCCAAAACTAAACAGCAATACAAAACACATTCACTATCATGTATGTATTTGCATATTTTATTTATCACATGTTTGTGTTTTTCTTATTTCTTGTATGATTTTGAAGATGAAATACGTGCTTAAGTCGTAAATAAATTTTCTATTCTGTTATGTTGTGTAAAATAACTACAAAAACAAAATTTGTGTTAACGTTATTTTATAACTTTTACATGACTGTGGTATGTTTTCCCATTATTTTATTTTATTTTCTACACTAATCAGGTGTTTATTGATACTTTTCCAATCGTCCGCAGACGAATAACATGCTTAACTAATCAAAAGAGTTAAAAAAAGAACATACTGACAGAAAACAAAACAGACAGACTGACAGGCAGTTACGTTCACCAGAACCAACAGAAGCTGAACAAGCTATATCATTTCGGAACTGTTATAACGATTGGTCAAAATTACCAGTCATTATCGTGCGATCTATTGTTCATAAACTCGATCGACCTTCGATATTTTCGAGTTCTTATTGAAACATTTAATTGGAGATCAATTAAGAACTTGCGTGCGTGCCAGTGACACGAGCAAAAAGTTCTGTCGCTGTAACGATGTGTTGACATTCCCTGATCAGATATGAGCCCAACGTTATTATTGAGCGACAATGAAATAAACGGTAATAAAGAACAAAAATGTGACGAAAATTGAGTCACCGTACTATTCTTCTGTTTACCGGGTATGTAAAAAATCTTCGGAACAGAAGACCACACAGCGACTTCGGTTAACCGTTTGATTTGTTATCAATTTTCGCGTGCGAACGCTTTGTTTTCGAAATCGACCTTTAATCAAATTCGGATCTAAGCTTGTAAATTGATAGTTGATGCTGGCAGTCTCGCTCCTGATAAACCAGGAGGCTGGATAATTGTGTAGTGCGTGGTCCGTTGACATCGCATGACAGTCAGCCTTTTCGGCTGATGATCTAGTTATATTACGAGCAGCTCGCAAAAAGTAATGTTGCAGGAATGATCGCGAAATCACATTGCATAGGGCCGATTGCTCGTGGGGCAGTGGTCTGTAAACGCGAGAAATTCTCAGCATGAAAGGAGAAATTAAAACGTATATACCAGTACTCGGAGTGCAGATTCTGATTCAGTGGGTTTGAGTGCAACCACTACCGTAAACCTTGCGAAAATGTATTGTTGAAAGAATTAGACCAAGATCAGTTACTACTGGAATGTGTGTTCTTAGTCAGCATTTTATGACCACGTGATAAAAAAGTTCTCAATTTTAATGTCAGGTTACTTAGCCCTAGTAAGTGGTTGTTGATCCTCTGTTTATTTTTTTGCCTCATACTTAATAACTTCACAATATCCGTTTTAGCTCACGGGTATTGTCAAATGGTTCAATATAACATCTGTTATGCTTAAACGGATGTACAAACTGTTTTGTGTTATGATTCAATTTGGCATTCTTTAAGAAATTTAACTCTGTATAGGTTTATAACAAAACAGTTAGAATATATCATTTACATCACAGATTTCAGTGCAAATGGCTTATTTTTCAAATTACTTGCTCATTTTTGTATTAATTCCTTACATTTATCCATAACTGAAAACATTTGCCGCTGTATATTGAATTGCATTTGCTTACATTGTTTTATTAAATCGGTGTTCTTGTAACTAATATTCGACCGTTATTGGATACTAATTTTATAATATTCTTCATAAGCTGTACTAAGGTCAAGTAATTTAATCGTGTATACTTTTTTGTCATGTACATGCACCCGAACATTTATAACATAGGTAGCAGTTTGAATGGATTTGATACGCTTAAGAGTTTTGTCTCAAAGTAACAGACGGTAAACCTATAACCGGTTGAAACGACTGCTTCGGTTAAAAAAAATGATACACCGATAATTTAACATGTGTAAGGTCACCTCAATTAGCTAAAAGCTTCAAGATTAAATTGTATGCTACAAAAAGACATGAAGGACAGCTCATCGACGACCAATACAAATGAGTTTGTATTTCGCAAATTAAAATACACGTAATATTTCATAGACTGTGTGTTCATGTATATTTTTTTAATATCGTCTTGTTCCTGACGGGTCCGTTATTGCAAGTTAATGACAAGTAAAGATTATGCGTATATATATATACATTTAAATAAGGCTTGAATAGAGAAAGATTGGTCAGTACCATTGAAACATCGTACCAGATTAAAGTAAACAACCAACAGTCAACTGTTTTTGTTTTCAGTTATTACGCAGACATTATTTTATAGAAAGATCGAGAAAAGTTACTTTTTTCCAAAACATTCTTAAGCGGTTTAGGAGGAAAGTGCTCAATTGGTTTGGTCTCAACGTGTCATGTCCTTTGTAACGGCATTTGGTCGTTACATTTTCAAACTTGAAAAGAAGTTGGAGCGCTTTTCTAAGACATCCATCAATAATGCAGACGCATAATGCAGGACGTGGTAGTGCGTTTATGTGTGTTATTCTCTGTTAACAAACGACTCATCCATTTAAGAAATAAAAATAAACGATGAATGGTTGGATGCATGTTCAAGGACACTCCTAAAATATGATACTGTCTACACAGGTATATAGTGTTACGTAACCTCGCAAAATCCATTTTGTCGCGATTCTCACGGAATTGCGTTTTATGGTCATAAATGAAAATGTAAACGAAAAGACAGTAACCAAAGCATTGAAGCAGATAAAAACGAAGCGAATAACGAAGTAGACTAGAAGTAGTAGTAGTAGCAGTAGTAGTAGTAGTAGTAGATTTCTCAACCAAAACATTGTAGATGTTTAAGAAAAGACACATTACAAACACCTGTCTGCCTTCACTCGCGCCCATACATGGCCATTGAATTACGATACCCACACAGATGATCGTGACCGTGTCATCAAGCCTACATTTATTCCGACGTATTATCTTTCATGAGTTTCATCCGGTAAAATTTAATGAAATAAGCGGCATCCCCGTGCAATATGCACAACAGTATGTCAATACAATTACCAACATGCGATTGTCAAGTGAAATATTGCCACGTGGTTCTAGTGAACCTCGTGTGTTTTCATCTTTTATGTACGATGTTTATTTAAATGCAATACGCAAATCATCAAACTCGCACAGACCAGGTCGACATAAAATCGTCTTGTATTATCAGGTAGTATATATAAACACGATATAACGCAATAATACACAACAATAACAAAAAACAGGATTAAAGTTGGGGTATCCGCTTTGGAACGGTCAGTGAAAAGGATTGGGGATTTAAACCGGTTATATGTCTCGTCAATCCTGACACTTTAGTCCATAATTTATCACAGTACAAACACATGTCGACTTTCATCTCAGAAAGAAGTCGTAGTCAATTAAGTGTACTGTGATGGGACCTTTGACAAGTTATGATATGGCGGCCCCTTCGAGTACAAAGCTGAATGGCTGAAAAAGTCGGATTTGTTTCAAGAGGGAATTTTCTGGGAACCAAAAACAAAACGACTTTTAAAAGCACGAAAATACCCAAATACCTTGGATATTTGGACAATAAGCATGTTTACACTACCATGGGATGTATCCATGCACTATTAGGCGGTGAATGCACAAAGCACACTTATATGTTCTGCCTAACTTTTTTTGAAAATCCAAGATGTACATGTTATGGTATTTCACCTTGAAATCCCGTATTTTCTGTGACGTAGATGTTGGTTAAATGTGCAGCACACGGCGAAATACAAGTGAACGTCAAGACCAATTAAATTATAACCGCAAAATAAACATTTTTGTTTAAAGTGAAGCGCCGGGTCATATAAACCCCATAATATTTGAAAAGAACATTTCTAAGTATCGAACATTAGATAATATTTTGCTGTTATAGGTTCGATCAGTAATAATTTGATAGAATTTGCGTCCACTTTACATTACTTTAGCTTGTATTTGTTGAAAAATCGTTTACACTAGTATTTGAAGAAAATACAGTAATATGACGATTTATTTTTTTATTTTTTTTAGGTTGGAGTTTAGACGTTACGGGATTATCTCGAGTCAGTCGTCTAATTATTTAAACAAGAAGAAGTCGTTATCAGTTTGTTAAGGCCATATATTTTGTTTTTCATCAAAATATGAATAAATTTCCTATACAGCAATTCAGTACCAGTTCTGAACACTCTTGTCCTCATGTGGCAATGGCGGGCAACCATACAAATGCATTTCAGCTGAAATAACGTTTGACAAATTGTGCATGTTGTACCCTAGATGAAGACGTTCAATATATGATGGCAATGATTAAGTGTTTTAACGCCTCAGTTTGACCTTGCTCGAAAGTGGTACAGCAGATTGTGGTTAATGGACATGAGTATGGTTTTAATATGAATGACAGTTTAAATTTTAAAACTGACAAATAATTTGCCTTTGAGTATCTTCCCATGTCGAAATGACAAACCTGTTTAGTCATAATTTGTCTCCTATCTACAAATGCGTTTAGCAAATTACTTAACGCAATGTTTGATATCCAATTCCATCACCTGAATAAATGATATATTAATGAAATCTTAACACTTATTCCATGTTTTTGTATTAACCATTTACATGCCACATGGTTGTCAGCAATTAGGTTTTGACATCAGAAAAATGTCGCTTTAAACGTTTAATGAAATAGTCCTAAATTAAGATTGTTGGTTATTTTTTTCGTGTTAATACAACCATACATTTTAGTTAGTGCGAGAAAGGTTTTTGATTTTTTTTCTGTGCATTTATACTTTTAACTGACTGACATTCTTTCATTGTCTTAAACTTATGTCTTACAATAAGGAACAGTTACTGACAGATTGTCGTTAACATAACATTATCGTTCTCAATATCATCAGCAATACCCAAGTTATGTAAGTGCATGATCACGTAACGCTTGGACACATTTTTGGTATACTAAAAATAAATGCTAAATACAAAAAAAACTGGTATACCTGTTTGCGATTCATAAAATAATATTTTGATATTATTACTAATCGTATATGAAAAAGCTTACCGGTGACGACGCAATCTGCATCATGCAGACTTTGCATATGATTTCCTTCAAGCTCATTTGATGAGCAGAAAGCGTGTCTAGATTTGTTTTGCCTAAACGTCCTTATCGACTCCTCTAATTAAATGGCACTTTAGACAAACGTGACATAACCCGTTTGATGTGATTTATTGTATTGTCTTGAGATCATAGGATAACTGATTTCATTATATCAATGTCTATATAATATGCATTTCTGATATGACGGTATTGCAATTTAATTGGCGTCTTGTTGCCTGTCTTTATGATCTTGTCAAGAATAAGTTCGGTAACCTTTCGGTCCGACTTATTAAATAACAATTTAGAGAAACAGAGAAATACACCATATATACACCGGAATTTATTTCAATGACAATATTTTAGTTATTCGCATTTCTAAAATACTGTAAATAATCTCTCAGGACTTCGAAAAGTTTGGTGTTTGTGTGTGTGTGCGTTTAAAAAAAAAGTCGCAGTGTGCTCATAAAAATGAGTGATATTACACAACACACATAGGTACATACGTACGAATGTACATACGCAAGAACAGACAAGTACACTGTACATACAGTTCCTCCTATTTTGCACGTTAACTTCTTTACAAGTTTTGAAAAAAATAGTGTGTAAAACACGCGAACTGGTTTGAATGTTATGGTATTTGTATTATACTTTATCAAATCGAAAGCTCAACTCTATTATATCCAATGCTGAACGTCGGCATCATCAGATTCGGAAAGACCGTCATGTAAAATTATTGACCCCAAAACGCTAAGTGAAATAAATATATTCGCCCCATTGGTGCAAAAAGGTACCATGTGGAATTGCAATTACATGTCATATGGTACCTTTTTACAACAAGGGGGCGAATAGTATGCTCACTAATACTTGCGAACATGTTAAATATGCAGAAAACTGATTTGAAGTATGATGCATTGCGGAGATGATTCTATTGCAAACCTTTGCAAAGGTTCAATACACCTGGTAAAAGAATGCTGACTTAATTTTACATCTTAAAACATGCCTATTACTTCAAGTTCAGAAGGTACTTTGAGCCATCTTTGTAGATTTGCTGATGGGATTTCTGCCCTCTCAATGGACGGTATTTCATGTTGAAACTGCAACCGAGGTTCGACGTTTTACGCTGTTTTTCAATAACCAATGTAAATTAATGCGCTACATGAGGATATAACGAGCATGTCGATTGGCTTAGCTCACTGCAAAAGATAGACTTTTAAATGTCAAATCATGCTAATTCCTTTTGTGAATGACGGCGCATGTCAAACACAGGTTGCCCTCTGATCTCTCCTCATTAGTCATGTGGGACGCGCAAATGTCACACTGACATAGAAAGAATATCAACAAAGTGAAATATTAATTGTGCTATAGTCATTTTTATTTTTGTAATTTTGCGGTTGTCCCATTTGTCTGATCACTGTTCAGTAATGAATTTTAAAATACGTGTTTTTTAATATTCCGGTGACAGGAAATATGTTAAGATAAATAGTAGAATTATGGCTATTTCATATATTTTTGTGTGCAACACAACACAAATATACAAAAACCTCACTAAGAACACTAAATGACAAAATGTGTGTTATTTGCGTGAATTTATATCAAAACAAAAACCCATCTCGACCTTTCCACATTCATATCCATTTAAAGCAGCTTCTTATGTATATAATGCTAGTTTTGTAGCCGCCTTTCAACGATGCTAAATCAAAAGTTTACTTGCATACGATATTTTATGTTGTAAAATTTTGAAACGTTAAAGGGACTGTCAACAACGAATGACGAAAAAAGAAAAGTTGTAAAATACCGTTTATTTTTTTACAATTATTAGTTTATATTGATTAAAATATTACGACTGGTATCTTACATTACATGAAAAAAGTTGTTCAGTTTTCATATTTTCAGTATATTCGGAAATAAATCGTACTGGGTATGTCTACCAGGTAACTACAAGTTAACTATAAATAACGCGAGTAGATTGATTATCCTCGTCACGAGGTAAACCCATGAATGCAATTGTGCATGTGTAGTAGATTGTATATATATTATATATAAAATGATCAATCTACTTGCGTTATTTATAGTGTGTATAGCGTTATGTCACCTATTTTCACGATGTACCTTCGATTTCATATTGCGAAATTTTATTACCGAATATACTAATAATATGATTTCTTTTCAAGTAATGTAATATACCTGTCGTGATATTTTAATAAATATAAACTAATAATTGTAACAAAAAACCGGTATTTTAGAACTTTTATTTTTTTCGTCATTCGTGGTTGACAGTCCCTTTAAAAAATACATTTTAATAAACAAAAGTAACGTCAATGTACGATATATTGTGTATATTTTATTTAATTAAATTTGTTTAACACATTCAGCATTTTATTTTCTTTCAAACAGCAACAATGACATTCAATGTTCTGAATGTATACGCCTCCCAAACTGTGAACATTCTATGTTACTTAGCACATTTTCGAAACCAATTCTGTAATCATGTTTTTTTTTTAAACATTTCTTGATTTCATGATTAATTGGATACATAACAAAATTTAGGTAAACTTCCGTGTCAACGTCCGTTCAAAAAACAAGATCATAAAATAATCTCTATGATTAAAGCACAAATCACTCTTTCTGAAAAAAGCATTTTGTCATTATTTTAGTCAATAAAGCTGCATGCTTCTGAACACGAACAAGTGGTTAATTAATTAATTTTTGATTGAAAAAATGATACTTTAGAAGCGCGTTAAAATGTTAATTCTCCTTCCAGCTATCAAACAACATATATTCCCTTATATGGTCAACATATTTCTGTACGGAATGTCGTTCGGTTTGAGTGAATTCATTTTGACTTTGACAGTTCAGTTATTAATTACACAACGGAAATGCGCAACGCACAGTATATTATGTTTCGGGCTTGTTTTATGTTGCTCGCGCGTAGTTTATATTTATATTTATATCTTGATTAGAAGACATGTGTATGCATAAAATTAAAAGTAATAAAACTCCTAAGTTTTTATATTTTTCTGTTCTTTAGTTTGGATTAAGTTTTTATGTGATGACAATTTTAATTGCATTTGCTTAAAACATCAAACCTATGGTGGCGAAGGCTATGGAAGTAGCAAGACCGCACTTACTTTGTCACCATACTTAATGTTTTTTATATTTATCGTATTGTAAGATTCACATTGTCAAGTATATCTTGCTACATACAAGTATTTTTAGTGTGCATAGTATATGACGCTTATGATGAAATATTTGCAGTCAATCACTAATTTCGTATTCGTCTTTGTCGTATGTACCGGATGGTCATTGGCGATTTAGTAAGTCCCAAGTTCGGCCCAGATGTACTTATACATTGTTCAAGTACATTTTCACATTTTACATGCATTAATTTGGGCGGATGACGCATGGAACACAAGCGTATTCACTTTTGAAATTAAGTCCTCTTTCGATGCAAATCTTAAACAAAAATAATACAATAAATATAGTTATATTTGTAATAATTGAACTAGAACACTTTTTTCAATTTTATCAAACAATCTTGAAACTGCGTTGTTTAAGATCCAAAACTAAACAGCAATGAAAGTTATAAAACACACTCACTATCATGTATGTATTAACGTTTTTTATGTATCACATGTTTGTGTTTGTTTTGTTTATTGTATGAATTTGAAGATTAAATACGTGCTTGAGTCGTCAATAAATTTTCTATTCCGTTATGTTGTGTTAAAAAACTTCAAAAACAAACATAACCATAAAAGTAAGTGACAGTAATTCCCGTAAGGTTGTGCATCAAATACTGGTAAACGTATGATATGCCTGCTTTAAGCATGCTTTAAGACAGCCTCAAAACCATACCAAACAAAATCAGAACAAACTTCTAAGCATATGCAAATTTACATGACTATGGTATATTTTCTACTTATTTGATTTTCTACTCTAATCAGGTGTTAATTGATTCTTTTCCAATCGTCCGCAGACGAATTACATGCTTAACTAATCAAAAGCGTTATAATAGAACATACTCATAGAAAACAAAACAAGCAGACTGACAGGCATTTACGTACACCAGAACCAACAGAAGCTGAACAAGCTATATCATTTCGGAACTGAAATAACGATTGGTCAAAATTACCAGTCATTATCGTGCGAAAATTGAGTCACCGCACTATTCTTCTATTTACCGGGTATGTAAAAAAATCTTTGAATCAATTTTCGCGTGCGAACGCTTTGTTTTCCAAATCGACCTTTAATCAAATTCGAATCTACAGGAATGATCGCGAAATCACATTGCAAAGGGCTTGTTGCTCGTGGGGCAGTGATCTGTAAACTCGCGAGATTCTCAGCATGAAAGGAGAGTGAGTCAGAGTCAGAAAATGAATCTTATATACCAGTACTCGGAGGGCAAATTCTGATTCAGTGGGTTTAATAGCAACCACTACCGTAAACCTTTCGAAAATGTATTGTTGAAAGAATTAGCCCAAGATCAGTTACTACTGGAATGTGTGTTCTAAGTCAGCATTTTATGACCACGTGACCAAAAAGTTCTCAATGTTTATGTCAGTTTTAAATTAGCCCTAGTAAGTGGTTGGTGTTCCTCTGTTTTCTTTTTTGCCTCATACCTAATAACTTCACACTATCCGTTTAAGCCAATGGGTATTGTCAAATGTTTCAATATAAAATCTGTCATTCTTAAACGGATGTACAAAATGTTTTGTGTTATGATTTAATTTGGCAAACTTTAAGAAATTTAACTCTGTATAGGTATATAACAAAACACTTGGCATATATCATTTACATCACAGGCCTAAAGCATCTTTCAGTGCACATGGCTTATTTTTCAAATTACTTGCTAATTTTTGTATAAACTCCTTACTGAAAACATTTGCCACTGTTTATTGAATTGCATTTGCTTACAGTGTTTCATGAAATCGGTGTTCTTGTAACTAATATTCGACCGTTATTGGATACTAATTTTATAATATTCTTCATAAGCTGTACTAAGGTCAAGTAATTTAATCTTGTATACTTTTATGTCATGTTCCTGCACCCGAACATTAATAACATAGGTAGCAATTTGAATGGATTTGATACGCTTAAGAGTTTTGTCTCAATGTAACAGACGGTAAACCTATAACCGGTTGAAACGACTGCTTCTGTTAAAAAAACATATTTTGATACACCGATAATTTAACATGTGTAAGGTCACCTCAATTAGCTAAAAGCTTCAAGATTAAATTGTATGCTACAAAAAGACAAGAAGGACAGCTCATCGACGACCAATACAAATGAGTGTGTATTTTGCAAATTAAAATACACGTAATATTTCACCGACTGGGTGTTCATGTATATTTTTTATATCGTCTTGTTCCTGACGAGTCCGTTATTGCTAGTTAATGACAAGTAAAGATTATGCGTATATATATACATTTAAATAAGGCTTGAATAGAGAAAGATTGGTCAGTACCATTGAAACATCGTACCAGATTAAAGTAAACAACCAACAGTCAACTGCTTTTGTTTTCAATTATTACGCAGACATTATTTTATAGAATCGAGTAAAAGTTACTTTTTTCCAAAACATTCTTAAGCAGTTAAGGAGGAAAGTGCTCAATTGGTTTGGTCCCAACGTGTCATGTCCTTTGTAACGGCATTTGGTCGTTACATTTTTAAACTTGAAAAGAAGTTGGAGCGCTTTTTTAAGACATACATCAATAAGGCAGACGCATAATGCAGGACGTGGTAGTGAGTTTATGTGTGTTATTCTCTGTTAACGAACGATTCATCCATTTAAGAAATAAAAATAAACGAAGAATGGTTGGATGCGTGTTTAAGGACACTTCTAAAATATGATACTGTCTACACCGGTATATAGTGTTATGTAACGTCGCATCATCCATTTTGTCGCGATTCTCACGAATATTGCGTTTTATGGTCATGAATGAAAATGTAAACGAAAATATAGTCACCAAAGCATTGAAGCAGAGAACAACGAAGCGGAAAACGTAGTAGTAGTACGGTAGTAGAAGTAGATATCTCAACCAAAACATTGTAGATGTTTAAGAAAAGATACATTACATACACTTGGCTGCTTCAACTGACGCTCGTACATGGCCATTGAATTGCGATTCCCACACAGAGGATCGTGAACTTGTCATGAGGCCCATATAAGTTCGATTGGTTATTCTTTTAATATAAAGTATATATTCTTTTTTTTAATCTATGATATTTTACTTTTAATTTGTCTATTTAGGAAATTTTCATTAAGTCCTTTAGAATAAATCCATAGTTCTAACAAATAACAAACAACACAAAACAGCTAAAATCAGATGTGAGGTAATTGTAAAACTAACACTATTTGTTGTTTTTTTCTAAAATTTAATTCTAAAATTTAAATTCAAAATCAGTTGTTAATGACAGACCACCTTTTTTTGGGAAACAGATAAACAATAGGTTTAATGGATAAATGTGGCTGCTGCTGAGAAAACGAGGCATAATGCTTGTGCGTTAATTGTCATCCAAGATTAGCCTGTGCAGTCCGCACAGGCTAATCAGGGACGAAAATTTCCGCTTTATGAAATGTTTCGTTTAAATGATGTCTCTTCTTAGCGAAAATCCAGTTTAGGCGGAAAGTGTCGTCCCGGATTAGCCTGTGCGGACTACACAGGCTAATCTGGGATGACACTTTACGCGCATGCATTATGCCCAGTTTTCTCAGAACACGACACAAATTTTGCTGCTGTTGAAGGTTTTGTTCTGAATGATGTTCTCTATAATGACAATTTCAAGCATGTCGTTTGGTATAAACATTAACGATTTATGGCAAAAGTGCAAGTGATTTTTTTTCAAGCCACCAGCAAATAAATGCATTGTGCACCTTCTATATGCCACGAATGATATACTTTAGTTGTCACATAAATCGACAAATAATATTGCTTAATGTCATTAACAGTTATCACGTTTATAACGTTGATGTGATGTGATTCGACGAAAGTACGGCGTATGATCGAGTCGTGCAAAACGATGTTATTAGCACAGTTAGTGCAAATTCGTTCTACCTATGATATTTTATTCCAGTACATAAAATAAGACGTAACGACCTTACACGTCAACCACATTATCGAGGACAGCTTAACGCTGTGTGACGTCGATGTAAACGTTTATAGCGAGAACTGACCAATCAAAGCGACCACTGGCCATTGCGTCAGAGCGATAGACGCGAATGACTTAATTTGCGACAGTTTCTATTTACGACCTGTCATTTGTTCGTTTTGCGCGTTTGTTGGTACCGGTGTGTAGTTGATTTGTTAAAAAGTGTTGGAGTTACATGGTTTACAGTAAAGATGGTCTAGTTTTACGGCAAATGAAGTTGAACTCCTTGTCTCTGTTATAGCAAATAAAACATATATATATATATATATATTTATATATATGGGCTTCCCTCCTGTGATTTTAATAACACCATTTTTGTATGGGTTTACTTTATTTTATATATGTTTAACGAAATATTCGTTGATTTTGAGTGTTTATGGGGCTTTAGATACTACAATAGTTTGATCGGTGCTTTGTGGATACAGAAGAACGTATTCTCGTACATATCTTCAATGTTGTCGCATATCAGTCTTACGCGACTGTGAGCAGTAGAGCTATTGTTGTTATGTTGATGAAACATATTTACGTTCTTTCTTATACCTAGTTAGTTTAACATGCTCATTAAGATAACTAGCCAACTTGATAGTTTGATATATTTTATGAATGGGCCGTTTTCCTATGCGGGCTGGCGTATTCGGAGCCAGTTCCCTGTTCGTTTAAATAGATATCCGATACTTGCGACACTTGTCCATTAAAATTGTGTGTGTGTGTAGTACTTGATTCACGCGTCACGTTTTGGCATTCATGTTTTCATTTTCTGTCTCCATAAACCTATTTAATTGAGTTCGTTTTAGACGCGCGTTTGATTTGTGATTAATTCTTGGGTAAGTGTGCGGTTCGGCTTACCCTCAATCCGGTTTAAACCCCAAATGCTTTGCAATGACCGTTCCAAGGCGGTGATCCAAGTTTCGATCTCTTTATGTGCATAGCTGGTGGTCTGATATACAGGTAGTGGATTAATACAAGAATGTCCCTCCTGAAAGAGTCCCATTGTTTGTTTTATTGATAAAACGGAATCTTGTTTATGAAACTATACAGAGTTTCAATGAATCCTACAAGAATTATCAAACATTCTAAAACGGTTTGTGTGCATGAAGCAGTATTTTAGGCAATGGTCTTGAAGTCGGAACCGTAACAAACTCAAAGGATTAACGATTTCATTGGTTGACATTTGGACAATTCTAAAAATAATGCAATGTGTTGCGTTCTATCCCACTATAGTGCCACTTTTAATTTAGCACAAAGTCCTCGATTTACACATATTTGTTCTACACATATAAATTAATAGTTATGTATTGTTATTAGTCATTCAAAAGAAAAAGGAATAATTGTTTGCTTTGCAGTCGCAATATTTTGTTCAAACGTATTTTTTTTACCTGAGTAAGGGGAGGAATTATATTGACTCAAATCTCTTCGTCAAGAATTATAAAATGACAACAAATTTAATTCTCATTAATTACGCATTTCAACAAGGAAATAATATTTAATGTGTTTCGTTTGTGTTTGGCATGTTTAGTCTCAGCGTATGACAGAGATGTATGTAAACCTAGAAACGGTAGAAAAATGGCGCCGTTCAAAGCGGCCAGCCAAATGGAACATGAATTGAGTGCAACAATGTTAACTTACATCAATGCTAGCAACATAAAGTGATTGCAACCAATATTAAATTACAGCCATGCTAGCAACATAAATTAAGTGCAACCAATGTTAAGTAATACCCATGCTAGCAACGTAAATTTAGTGCAACCAATGTTAAGTTATAGCCATGCTAGCACAACATGAATTGAGTGCAACCAATGTTAAGATACAGCCATGCAAGCAACATGAATTGTGTGCAACCAATGTTAAGTTACAGCCATGCTAGCAACGTGAATTGAGTACAACCAATGTTTACTTACAGCCATGCTTGCAACATGAATTGTGTGCAACAAACGTTAGGTTACAGCCATGCTGGCAACTTGAATTGAGTGCAGCCAATATTAAGTTACAGCCATGCTAGCAACATGAATTGAGTGCAAACAATGTTAAGTTATAGCCATGCTAGCAACATGAATTTAGTGCAACCAATGTTAAGTTATAACATGCTAGCAACATAAATTTAATGCAACCAATGTTAAGTTATAAACATGCTAGCAACATAAATTAAATGCAACCAATGTTAAGTTATAACCGTGCTAGCAACATAAATTTAGTGCAACCAATGTTAAGTTATAAACATGCTAGCAACATAAATTAAGTGCAACCAATGTTAAGTTATAACCGTGCTAGCAACATAAATTGAGTGCAACCAATGTTAAGTTATAGCCATGCTAGCACAACATGAATTGCGTGCAACCAATGTTCAGATACAGCCATGCTAGCAACATGAATTGAATGCAACCAATGTTAAGTTACAGCCACGCAAACAACATTAATTGAGTGCAACCAATGTTAAGTTACAACCATGCTAGCAACATGAATTAAGTGCAACCAATGTTTAGTTACAGCCACAATAGCTACGTAAATTAAGTTCAACCAATGTTAAGTTATAACCATGCTAGCAATATGAATTAAGTGCAGCCACTGTTAAAATATAGCCATTCTAGCAACGTGAATTGAGTGCAGCCAATGTTAAGTTGAAGCCATGCTAGCACAATATGAATTGATGACAATCAATGTTTAGTTACAGCCATGCTAACAACGTGAATTGAGTGCAGCCAATATTAAGTTGCAGTCATGCTAGCAACATGAATTGAGTACAATCAATACTAAGTAGTTATAGCCATGCTAACAAAAGGAATGTATTGCAACCCATGTTAAGTTACAGCCATGCTAGCAACATGAATTTAGCGCAACCAATGTTCATTTACAGCCATGTTAGCAACATTAATTTAGTGCAACCAATGTTAATTTACAGCCATGCTAGCAACATGAATTTAGTGAAACCAACATTAAGCTACAGCCATGCAAGCAACGTGAACTGAGTGCAACCAATGTTCAGATACAGCGGCCATTCTAGCACCATAAATGGCGTGCATCCAATATTAAGTCACAGCCATGCTAGCAACATGCATTTAGTGCAACCAATGTTAAGTTACAGCCATGCTAGCAACATGAATTTAGTGCAACCAATGTTAAGTTATAACATGCTAGCAACATAAATTTAATGCAACCAATGTTAAGTTATAAACATGCTAGCAACATAAATTAAGTGCAACCAATAATAAGTTATAACCGTGCTAGCAACATAAATTGAGTGCAACCAATGTTAAGTTATAGCCATGCTAGCACAACATGAATTGCGTGCAACCAATGTTCAGATACAGCCATGCTAGCAACATGAATTGAATGCAACCAATGTTTAGTTACAGCCACGCAAACAACATTAATTGAGTGCAACCAATGTTAAGTTACAACCATGCTAGCAACATGATTTAAGTGCAACCAATGTTTAGTTACAGCCACAATAGCTACGTAAATTAAGTTCAACCAATGTTAAGTTATAACCATGCTAGCAATATGAATTAAGTGCAGCCAATGTTAAGTTATAGCCATTCTAGCAACGTGAATTAAGTGCAGCCAATATTAAGTTGAAGCCATGCTAGCACAATATGAATTGATGGCAATCAATGTTAAGTTACAGCCATGCTAACAACGTGAATTGAGTGCAGCCAATATTAAGTTGCAGCCATGCTAGCAACATGAATTGAGTGCAACCAATGTTAAGTTATAGCCATGCTAGCAACATGAATTGAGTACAATCAATACTAAGTAGTTATAGCCATGCTAACAAAAGAAATGTATTGCAACCCATGTAAAGTTACAGCCATGCTAGCAACATGAATTTAGCGCAACCAATGTTCATTTACAGCCATGTTAGCAACATGAATTTAGTGCAACCAATGTTAATTTACAGCCATGCTAGCAACATGAATTTAGTGAAACCAACATTAAGCTACTGCCATGCAAGCAACGTGAATTGAGTGCAACCAATGTTCAGGTACAGCGGCCATTCTAGCACCATAAATGGCGTGCAACCAATGTTAAGTCACAGCCATGCTAGCAACATGCATATAGTGCAACCAATGTTAAGTTATAGCCATGCTAGCAACATGAATTTAGTGCAACCAATGTTAAGTAACAGCAATTCTTGCAGAGCAAGCAGGGCAAATTGAAAAACAAAATAGACATGTGGACAAACGCAATATTTACAGACAGACAGACAGGCAGACAGACAGGCAGGCGGACATATAGACAGGCAGACAAACAGACAGTTTATTCAGACTTATGCAATAAATATAGACATTATTTTCCGTCACGTAAATAGGTATAACAACATACAATTACATAACATAAAATAGTCATTTAAGAATGCATATACAAATAAACACCAATAAACAAGGTCGTGAAACATTTAGGATAGTTCGATTTCTGGCTCAGTCAGATAACTAGTGTGGGCATTGGCTATGAAAACTTTTCTACGGCCATTATCGAGGCGGTCATCCAAACAGGTCACCTGGAAGCTTATTTTCTACCTAGAAGATAACGGCAAATGCTAATGGTAGCTAAAACCAGAACAAAATAGCGAAACTTTGAAAATGGTTGGTATATTTAACTCAATATAGCATCATTGAAACATACAACATACTTTTTATCTTGTATTGTACAGAACATTTGATAAAAAATTACATTTTAAGAAAGCTGTTTTTGCATAAACATTACTAATCATTAAGAAATATGGAATACATTATTTGCTTAAAAAAATTAGCTTGTACTACTCGTATAGTTTTGTTGCTGAAATCGTGTTAGATTAAAAGTATTGATACACAATTTAGTTCGTCGAATAATGAACAACTTGAACTTGCTAAAAATAACGTTTTTTTCTTTTGTTTAAAGGATGCACCATCGTTTTCAATAGGCACATGCTATTTGGGAAGTTGTGAAACAATAGTCATTGAGGCTAACTGATGTATAAACAGAATCGGACTCTTGGATGACATAAAATAATGACAATTCATATCCATTCGATATTCATTGAATTTCATTTAAAAATCGACAATTTACAAGTATTGTACGAAGTTAGTTGTGTTTTACTGAAACAGCGAAGTTTGTTGGAAAAGCGGGGCTGGGCATTCAGTGGTCGTAAGAGAGCTGATATGTCTTGTTATTAACACTTTCTAACATGCACCAGAGAAGGCGGAAAAAGTATTTTATTAAAAAAAAAAAAAAAAGTAAATAGAATTACACTTATAATGTAAAGGATTCATCCGGTCCAACAAAAGTACATTAATGAAAGGGTCCACAGTTGCGGAAATAAATAGTCGGTAATTTTTTATTTCTTAAAGATAAAGAAATGCCATTCCCAGAAACCGCAGCACATTTTTTTTATAATTATTTCAAGTACGATATGGTATTATAGCATTATATATGCACTGTAAAATATATACGCGACTGGTTATAATAAGATTCTACCAACACATAAAATCATTATTAAATGTCATTAATATCGGCCGTTTCTACCCTGTTTTAACTTTATAAATAAGATTTTGTTTTAAGGGAAACAAGAAAACGGGACATGTTACCATAACAAGTAAATACAGAGTTTTATAGTGTCAGCCCTCACGATTTAGGGTCGGCCAGTTTTGACTAAGATGCTAATAAAAATCAAAATTGTATGATGCGGGAAAAGTAAATTGTTTGTCTGGTTTGTAAAATCACGTATATATGCCTACTAAATCATCATCAAATTTTAATAATGCAGTACAACTACATGGTTATATTGCAAACAATATCAATTAGGATGTGAAGCAAACACATTTATGAACCTAATAAATCTGTTTTCCAATACATACATTGTTCGTGCAAACGTGTACACACACACGGACACACACGGTCAGTTATGATAAACGTATCTGCCATGAGTCATGCTTCATCCCTATCACTATATTTGTATTTACTGCTCATGGGTCGTGTGCAAAGAAATAAATATACAGTCACCAAAAACGGCTGTTTTTTTAGAGTGCAAAACTCTTAAAATAACAAGTCATTATTAAGGCACCTGGTAATAAAATTGCTGTTTATGCATTTTGTTTAATTAACACCGCAATTTATGTACGTTATCGTTAAAATGAAAATGTAATTTACATATTAACATTATATATTGCAATCATATTTAAGCTAGTTATTGTACAGTTATGCATAAAAAGTATGAACAATTTAAATAATTGTTTATAATAGCAGTCGTAGTGTTTCGTGAAAGCGGTTTTATTTGAAACTAACTTTTCAAATTGTGTTTTTTCTTTTTCATAAAAGATGCAACCTGTGCTTAGTTCATGCCATTTTTTTCAAGTGTTAGCTTTCATGAGACTGTGTCGTTAGCTTCCAGATAGAAAGTTAGCCTGCAGGTGACCTGTTTGGATGCCCATCGTGATATCCCTCACCCCTTCCACTGATTCACGTTGAGCAGTTGTCAGTTACTGGAAGTTAAGTATGTGAACTTATTTCTGGTAAACCCGTTTTCCCAGAAAAAAACGTGTGTGTTAGTTTCTGACCGCCGTCATTTGACTGAAATAATGTTAAATACGGTGAAATGTCTTAAAGAAAAAACCACAGTATCGTTTATTATTTACTTCGAGGATACCTCATGTATGACACGTAATATAAGAGAAAAAGCGATAAGACGTGAATACGTTATTTAATTGTACGCTGTTTTGGTGGTGTCGTGTAGTCGTTGTGAGAATGAAAAATCAATCTATATATGGACTTTTGAGTCTACATAATCGAAAGCATTTCTTCCTGACATACAGTGTCGGCTTAGCACCGTGTAGGTCCATAGGCAGGGAAACATTTGGGGCCCCCTAATAAGCGTCTTGAAAACGAAATCACCAGCAAAACAATACGGTTTTGATAATAATAAATGATTGTCACTTGGTAAGATAATGTCAAGCCTTAATTTGGAACATAACATTGATATAAAATTAGTTGCTTTGTCAAGTCATATGATAAGGCTAAGTAAGTAAAAATTTCGTTCGTCACGGTCTCATTGGGCCCATAAAAGTCGCGGGGCCCATAGGCAGTTGCCTACTCTGTCTTATGGGTTATCCGGGACTGCTGACATATAAACCAGGATTTGTGCAGTACAACTTGAGACATAACAAAGACAAGGACATGTATGCACTTAAGATATCAGCATCGAGGACATATGCACTTATGATATGAGCATCAATGACAAGGCAATTAGGATACAAGCATAAATAAATCTCTCGGAAAAGTAAAACATTAACCCATTTTAGAAGATTGTTGGCTTTCGTGTGACATATAAAGGGCGTTTAACCCATTTTTCAGCAAAACTGACAAGGTTTTAATGACTTCATTTGAATATTTTCCGAGCCAAATCTCCTCCCATAAATCAAATTGTGTAATGTTTAATTATTTGAACGACTACCGTTGCTAGAAATATCGACATTAATAACGCTGGGTCATTTAAAGCGTGACATAATGTTTTTTTTACTAAACTATAAATGTTGAACTCTAAGTGTATGAGCATAAAAACACCTAGTTCTGAGATGTTTAATGACGGAAATTTCAATTAAAATCTCTACTATTGTGCTTTTTTAATTTAACTACCACACATATTAACAAATTCCTATGTTTAAAAAAATAATTACCTTAATTTGACTCCATCCGGTACTTAGATGCCATTAATATGCATTTATACAACATCACGATAGTTTATGGAGCTAGAAAGAAGTTTATGGTCCCCAAAAATCTTCGTTCGAAACCTTTAGAACTACATTTTTATGAATGAACTAGCTGTTTTCCCAGAATGGTTCGTTGTAAATTGCTCAACCTTTGACGCAATTACTATCAGACCTTTGACGCCATTAATAGCAATGTCATGGACATGCAATACCTATGCAATAAGTAACTAGTAACTATGCAATACGGCTTTGCATCATCTACCGGTACTATAATTTGCTAAGATTCTCGACAATCTTGACGTTTGTTGTTGTAAATCCGTTCCAGAGGTCATAAACTGTATTATTAACTGTATTATATTTAAATGAAAGGAAACGAAAACTTTAAAAAAATATTGTTAACGCTTTCTGCGTAGTTTGATGGTGCTCTGCCTGTTCCAGAAGGCCTGGTGAGAGCCACCTTTGGTCTTGTTGAAACGATGACCTTTACCAAGCCCTAATTAACAAGCCCTGTAATGCTACATGTATTTGCTTTATGCATTAACTAATATTTAATGTGTTGAAATCGAACACTAAAAAAGTGAAAATGTGATTGATTAATATTATACACGTGTTCACCATTGCTTTATAACATAAGGAGTTCATGCAACTAGATTAATAGGGTATCCTCAATCCAATACAGTTAAAGCATCAAAGTTGTATTTTCTTCTTGTAAATGATCAAATACGCTATTTAAGTGCAGCGCACATATTGTTAATTGAGTTATGAATTATATTGTATTATAAACTTCAATTTTATTCGACTATGCACTACAAGTATATTGTTATTTGTAAGTTGCTATATCTCATGTTATAGCAATAGGTTTTGTTGTATTATGAATAACTGTTTCGTCGTATTTTTTCGCAATACGTGTAAACATATTGCATTTCAATTTTCCTTTCCATTAATTATGCAAGCATGTTTTATCAAGTTGCTAATGTATATGCAAACTCCAGGTTGAAGTGGGGCATGAGACTGTTTTATAGTTGGCATTACCGGTATAATTTATTATGACAACGATGAAAAAATTACAGACTTTAGTACCGAACTTTCGCCTTTTTGGACGAACAGCATGGGTTCAAGTTAGCGTTTTATTTTATAATGACAACGATGAGATAACTATAAATTAAGTTCGGAAAATTAGCCTTCATAAAAGAACCGTCTGGTCTTTTGATTTAACAGTTTAATGAACTTAATATGTAGACAATAATGGGAACGTTCTTTGGACCATATTTAACTTCTGCATTTTTTTATACATTTGGTACATATTAGTGTAAACTCGTATTCATTTATCATGTTACTTTCAGATTATTGTTATTCGTTTCACATAGTTTACGTATGTTTAGTGTTAAGTACCAATCAATGTAATTAAAAGCTAATATGTCACATTACTTTTTGTTTGAGAATAATTCTGTCTTTGTGTACAAATAATATTAAGATAAAGGCACAATAATACCTTGTTGTAAGCGTTGCAACTTGAAAACATGGTGTAGCCCTTCATGTTCCAAAATATATCACAGCCGCCATCAGATACACTGTAGTGGCCTGATACACACAAACAGAAATAGTAATACGTGATACATTATTTCGTAGAGCTTTGTGTATGAAAGTACGGCTAACCCTGCCGAATGTAAAATTATGACAGAGAGCTCTATGGAATAGACAGAAACCAGTCGCTAGTAACCCGGTGCCTTCAACAACCCTACTTCCCGGAGTTTCATGGTTTCATCCACCCTGAGCGGAGCAGAACTCTTGCACACGCCATCGCCAGTGAGGTTACTGCTGTCATTGCGCATCCTACAGGATCCGGTCAGTGTGGGTAAACCAGTAAGACGCCTTGTAGAAGACTCTCCGAAATGCCGAGACACTAGCGACGGGCTCCACAACAGTCCGAGCTGTTGCCAATTTTTCGGAAATCCCGAAACCGTCCCCGAATGAAATATGCAGATTCCAAAATTGTGGACGCATACATATTTTCGATTCCGACAAAAAGACACTGAAACACTCAACTCGCTATCGTGCCTAGTAGAAGGAAAGTTGTAAAGGCCTTAATTAGAAACGAATGTTGGTATTTTCAGTCTACACATGTATATTTAACACAAATGAAATTGGCATATCAATCGATGTTTAATGCCAGATGACACATTAGCTGGTATTTACCCCGAAAAGAAAAGAACCGCTAGCGATAGGGCTGTTTAATATATTTTAAGGAGAAATCGGCTTATAATATATTTTTATTTAGTTTTCCATTTCTATATACATAGTCAAGACATTTGAGAGGG
>VMBQ01000064.1:191795-218339 GCA_007657795.1 Dreissena rostriformis | reverse complement strand
CACATCAAATGCTTAGTTTAACCCATTTATGCCTAGCGTCTAGAAAAAAGGCCTTGGCAAACAGCGTAGACCCAGATGAGACGCCGCATGATGCGGCGTCTCATCAGGGTCTGCGCTGTTTGCTTAAAGGAATTTCTGTAAGAAATATTCTAAATATAAAAATAAATATACTAGACATCCCTAATTTTGGTTATAAATTGTTCCAATTTAGAAGGATGGGAGAGTCCATTAGGCATAAATGGGTTAAAATACTGTAACAGCTTAGGCGCAGGTTATCTAGTATCTTCGTGCATGTAACGTATTACCTATTTGGGAAGTGTCGTATATATTGCGCTCTCTCATTAATTCTTGCTTTCTTTTAAACAAACAGGAAATATTTTGTTTTCGATTGTACGTGACGAAATTTCCCCATGTACCTCGGGCACTCAATTTATCAATGTGGTCATGCTTAAGCTTAAAGGAATTGTCACAATAGTTCTTTAGCCGAGTTAACATTTATAAAGAGCATCGCTGTTTAAAAAAAAAATGTAACGTTCCCAGAGCAAGGCTCAAATGTATGTTATACCGTTCAATAACCAGAACCCTACACTAAGCCGAATTGTTTTCGAATAAAACATTTTTTGCCTTTATTACTTCTTTGAATGCCATGTATACAACATTCTAGAATAAACCCGTTTAAAGCCTTGATTCGAACTGAACTTCAAAGGTAATATTGCCGCTTTAAAGATTGGTGTAAAGAACACGCTTGTGGCGAGTTGCGTGCATAAAAAGTAACGTTGGCATTATTTCTTTTCCGGCTTGTATTTCCGTTTTGCACTGACACGTCTGATTCACGAAACAAGTTCGAATATTTGGGTTAGTGTTAAGCATTTTCGTTGCGGGTTTTCTACAGAAAAAATGGCGCAATAAGGCGGTGTTGGGTTTTAATCGAGGTCCTATCACCTTCCCAGCGGGAATCGAGACGATTTTGGCGCCAATATGTCGTCTGCGTTTAATATGGGCATGAAATAATCCGAATATATACGAATCGATTAATTTTGTTACGTACTGCCACGCGCTCCGAAGTTCGGGTATACGGTTTCACGTTTGTGTGGAGGAAAGGAGTGTCGGGTCAGGCATTAAACCCTGTGACACTTCTCGCTGTGTCGCACATTAAACACACCGAACACACATGATTCAAGGGTCGTTTGGTATCGTATATTTTTTTGTCGTCTGACGCAAAATTGTAAGCGCAGCTTTGGGAAGATGTGTGAAAATGTCCGAAATTAGCACTGGTCCAGAAAAAGGTCCACTAATCGATTTTATGTTTTGGTCCGCTGGATAATAATATCTTTACTTAGTTCCACCTTTCAGCATTGTTCGACGCTGGTTCCCAATAAGGTCTGACAAAAATCATGATACACTCATCATAAAAACGAACACTTATCTGCCAATCAAATTCTAGAAGTTCGTTATATTTCTATATGAGACATTTTCATTGGCTCATTTTGGAATATGTTATAATAATATTGTAAGCCAATAACATTTCAGTCTGAAAAATCAAAACGTTGCTTAAATTTCAGAACGTAATGTATAAAGTGGCATTTTAAACGATTGGCCCATGCTTAAAACGTTTAACATGTTTTCATTACGAAACAGAAGCTAAAATAGGGACGTGTCGGCAGTCAAATTAAGAGTTTGCTTTAATAAGCAAGAGACGTTTAACTGCCATTACACCATTTATTTAAATTTGATAGTTCACCGCCCCGGCAGTTATTTGTGGGCGAACGGTTCAAACGCGTCATTAAATTAGAACATTTTATAGCCTTTCAAATTTTAGAGGCGTGTTGGTAAAAGTAGATGAAAAAAATCGAAGTTGCGGTAATAAAAATTAGAAATGGAAATCGGGCAATAAAACCCGTTACATAGGCATAGCTGATTTATTAAGAAGATACTGTCTATAACAATAAATAATGTCACAAAAACGCGAATTTATTTACAAACGAATAACCCCATCCAGATGCGTCACACGTTTTGACGTTTTAACCGTTTCTCCTTAAAGCCGTATATATCGCCCGCATATGGTTGCATTAAATTACCTGTTCTGATTGGTGCCGAAGTATTTGTAATGAATGTCTCATTTACATTGCACTCAAAATAACGAGGACGTTACGTAATTTAGCAACGTTTTACGTAACTTTCAAACCCAACTATTACGTCTCCCTCCAACGTTTTACGCGAAGAGAATATTTCTAGTTCAAATACACGAATTTTAATAAATAAATTAACAATTGTACCAATTCAGTTTAAAAATCTACGAACAAATAAAAACAAAACTCGCACTTAAAATTAACGGGATATTAGTATACATTTCATAAATTCACTTGACGGAAATAAAACTAATTGTAATGATAGCCCACCGTTTCCAAAGAGAAAAAATCGGCTGTAATATTGAACAAAATGAATTTAAATTGATACTTTCTGTTGGCCCTCGTAAAACATAATTACATCGTATGCGAAATATCACTTGACTGGGCGAATATTGAAGCAGAGCAAATATCGGATTTCCTGTTTGAAATTGTAGACTCCATTTAAACCGTTTATGTGCTTTCTTTACGCTGTATTTAGCGAACTGAACGAGCCAACGATCACGGATTGTGGAAGATTTAATTATATGTTCAGTAAAGGGTGATGTGTTTTCCTTAAATGTTTTCCCCCACGGACTTCAAGAGGGCGCCCTTAGAATAGAAGAGGCCCCGGGTACGAAACGGCCGAGGTGCGAACTTTACACGTGTCCCTCGTGAAGTGAGTGCACTGTGCGGAGTCAATATATTCTAGTGGACAAAGTGGGCCGTTATGGGACCTAATTAGACCCGTCGAACACTTAGACCGGTAGCTATCGAATGGCAAAGGCCCCTCGGCGAGTTTAAAGATTCCTTAAAGATCCCAAAGCAAGATCCTTGTACCGCCGATGAAGCGTGAATACTGAGGACTAAGCAACTTGAGAAAATACCAACTCCAACCCGGATTCAACTCCGGGAAAAACAGATATAGAAAACCTATTATAAACAATGACTTGGGTTACTTCTTTGTCGAACGTCTTAACTTGGATTTCTCCATATCATTATTTATTTCAGAATTGTTTCAGCGTTTGTATAAAGCTAAAAAAAATATAAAAAAAAATTCAATTTTATTTTCTGTCGATAAGAGCAGCCTGTGTCGAAACAGCACTGAAGCACGGAAGAAATTAACCAATTTATGCCTAGCGTCTAGAAAAAAGGCCTTGGCAAACAGCTTAGACCCAGATGAGACGCCGCATGATGCGGCGTCTCTTCAGGATCTGCGCTGTTTGCTTAAAGGAATTTCTGTAAGAAATATTCTAAATATAGAAATAAATATACTAGACATCCCTAATTTTGGAAATAAATTGATCCAATTTAGAGGTATGGGAGACTCCACTCGGCATAAATGGCTTAACTGATTTTGTACATGAAGGACGTTTTAAACTGTCTACATGCACCTATTGTTTTTAAGGAAAATAGAAACAGACCGCAAAAAGGCCTATATTACTCAATCTAGCACGAGTTAGCCCTCAAAAATCTGCTAATTAGTTCTTGTATTAATTGACGGCTGAGGCATTCAAGATGTTAAAAATGGGTCTAATAAACCATCTAATTTGCATTTATATGAATCATAAAAACATTTTATTCTCGCAGGTGACAGTATTATTAACGACGTCGAATTTTAATTTCGTACGACCAACGTCAAAATAGGCTTACGTTTGAATGAACGCTTACGTCGTGACATGACTGGGTTTCAAGATTGCAGGTTGTTAGCCGATCAAAAGGCTTATAAAACGTGTCATCAGTTTCTTCGCCGATGAGGTATTTTGAGGACGTTTCATGTAACGTTCAAATTAAAGTTAACAACTAATGTTGCTGATATTTTTCCCGAATGAGGTAAAAGCAACAATTAAGGTAAATCCCAATAAAGCATTTATTTTGCAAATAAAATTGAGCCCCTAACACGCTGTGTAGGCAATGCTTGACGCATGGCATCGCGGATACTTAGTATTTGACTTGAGCTGTGGCGTGTTGTATAGCTTTTTACAAAATACGACCTTAGATTTGTTAAGCGTGATTTTAATTTTGGAACCTGTGTATGACACAATCCTGTCACATGCTCTTGCGAGCGGTTCGGGTTACTATATTGGATCAGAAACAAATGGCAAGTATGTAATACCAAGAGCAAAACAAGTGATGAGATTAAAATGTGACACAAACGCTAGCATCAGTCTAATAAAATATTCGCACGGGACACGCGCAGGTCAACACATAGTTTCAGTTGGAAGCTGTCCCACATGTGCAAGTTAGATTAAAGGTGACAAACTGAAAAAATACTCAAACTGTTATCGCACCTACTGGTTCATAAGCTTAATAGCATAAAGAGTTGTATCAAACATATTTATTTGAATAAAATACGTAACTGAAGTAAGACGCACGTCACGTATATAAAGTTTTTTTTTAACGTTTTATTCAGTGTTAATTTTCTACATAATTGAATTTTAAGGCATGGTTTACAGTCAAACTTGTAGATCAAAAATTTAAAAATAAGACTTCAAACCATATTCAATAACAAGAATATTTGAATCGGCAATCACGACGCGTTGATAAACAGCGGCAGAGATATAAAATAGCTATGCTCGAAAGCAGTAATAATTCTTTGGTGACGTTGCCTCGATTCGGGCGCTGACGCAAACGGTTTTTCAATACTTGACGGCTTTAACGTAACAAAAAAATCCGTACGCGTTTAACGCTGGTTCGGTAAACCCAACGCGTTGACAAGTTCATTATGTCTCGCATAAATCAAACGGAAATCTGACAGCGGATAACGTTATATGTAATCACCGCAGGGCTTATTTCAGCCAATAAAATTTACGTATAGCTTTTTTTTCCACATTTGACAGCCATCTTATTTGTCACGGTTGAGCATTTAAGGTCATTCAGCAATGTACAATTTTCGAACGTTGATACAGAGCTTCAAAGATTCACGTTAACGTCAGAATAACTTCACGTAATTGATACGTTACGTCGTACTTAATCGATCGTGGCACTGGACTTAAACAAGTTTTTTTCAAGCACACTTAACCCATTTATGCCTAGTGGACTCTCCCATCGTTCTAAATTGGATCAATTTATTTCCAAAATTAGGGATGTCTAGTATATTTTTTCTATATTTAGAATATGTCTTACAGAAATTCCTTTAAGCAAACAGCGCAGACCCCGATGAGACGCCGCATCATGCGGCGTCTCATCTGGGTCTACGCTGTTTGCCAAGGCCTTTTTTCTAGACGCTAGGCCCAAATGGGTTAAATCACTCTAGACTAGACGATATAATTCTTCTTTAACTTTTCAAATAATAAAAAAATGAGCATAAGCAACAGCAAATAACTTATAGATCGATAAAATCAAGTGCGCGAATGAGCAGACATATACTGCACATAGGAATTGATCAATTGTATCAGATCTTAAGTCACCATTTAATGTTTGTTTGCTTAACTACATTCAGTCATAGTGGCGTTCAAGAAAGTCCTTTCGTTCTCTGCTTCGTAAATAGCACATCCGTAGAGATTCACGTGTACTTATTTATATATTAGAGAGTTTTTTATATTTTATATAATTTGGTAAAAACATTCAACGCAGTTACGCACGAAATACGGGTCACAGCAACGAGTGTGGCCCGTATCCCGTGCGTAACTGCGTTGATTTTTTACCAAATTATTTAAAAAAAAAATGATTCATCGGTAGCTCCCTCATCCATAATGAGTACTAAATTAGTATACACATGTACATACATTAGTATTCATAAATGGACAAGCAGAACCACGTGAGCAGTCGTCATCCGGTTGCTTAACATTATTTTGCCTTAAATCTTACGAACCCAGATTTTTTTGGCCAGAATCTTTGCTCACCGGTGTCCCATAAAATATGTTTTTCGTGAAATTTGCATAAATCTGTCCAAACTGACTGACGTGTAACCAAGACGTTGAACCTCAATTAACACCGTAATTTTCGTCCTAAGGTAAACGAAGCTAATAATTAGTGTTTATGTCCTAGAGAATAACTATATGACTTCCATGAGCAATAAATAATAGAATAAAGTGACATATCCTCGGTGTGGCTTTAAATAACCAAACATATATAAGCATCGCTCTTGGAAAACCGCACTTAATGCATGTTAGTAAAGTGTCAGTCTACAAAGGCAAATCTGGGACGACACTTTCCGCTTTTTTTTCGTTTAAAGGAAGTCTCTTCTTTGCGAAAATCCAGCTCAGGTGGAAAGTGTCTTCCTGGATTAGCCTGTGCAAACTTCACTGGCTTATCTGGGACAACATTTTACGCACATGTATAAAGCTCAGTTTTCCACAAGAGAGTGACTCGTATGCTTTTGCTATTGTGTTTACAATAAAGGTATCATGCGGAAGATGTATTTAATTGGTCAGTATTTAGTTTAACCGAAAAAGTCTTTAAATACAAATATTATTTCGCTGTAAATGACAGACAAAATCACAACTGAATTGCCATTATTTCCTGACATTCTTCGGAGCTGTTCGTTTGAAATACATGAACATTTTTAATAGCAAACACAATCATAATTTGAATCATCTCATAATTATAATATTAACGACGTGTAGCAATACTTGGGTTAAGTTGTCCCTAACGTTATTTTATAGCGACGGATTCTTCTTAATATTTTCTTGCACACACGACAATTGTGCAGGCCTCTTATAAATACAAAATGCTGGTCTATTTAATATTTATAAAAATATGCAGCTTTTAAAAGTGCGAAACGATATAACGACGAAAGAAACAGCTTTATGACGTTCACATATGTTGGGGACTAATTAACGTTGCTAAGAAAGTGAAAGATACCGTAGTAAACCACTCAAATCTGACTGCACTTAAATAAACACTTCAAATATCTCGACCACATAAGAGTTAAAAAGTTAAAAGTTCAACAAGTATATATATACACACATATATGGTTATATATTTTCCTGGAAAGTGACGAACATATAATTTGTTTTATTATAAATTATAATCATATGTGCACGATTGCTGTGACCTGTCTTGACATGTAAAAACTGTAAAATTTAATGTCATCGAAAGGAATATCTTTCCATTATATTTGATAAAAAAATATTAAGTATCAAAACCACAAAACAAACGTATATGTTAAATAAGTAATACAAATCGGTATTTTTTATTTTCCTAAAACAGTCCAGTATACACCATGCCCTATTGGCGCATTGTTTAACCATAGCAACGCGTTAACGTCAAAGTGCAAAAGTTAACGCGCAAACGTCAACTATGTATTTTTAATTTCTAAGACGTAGCATTTTTTAATGCTTTTTCCACTAAGGATACTGTAAATTTGTCATAGTCGTTAAGGTTTTACGAGATATTGGGCCATACTGAAACTTGAAGCATAAGTTTGAAGTATTTATTTCTTTAGTTCACGCTAAATATGCACTTTACGTCAATCGCAAAATGTCAAAACCAAAATCAAAAGTTAACCTCGAACTGGTTGGAAAGTCCCTACGAATTTGACACTAAAATACGTGGACGTTTGTGCCAAACTATAGACAGTAACCACGCACTGTCATAATTTTATATCAATCTCTTTCGATGCCATTTTTTCGGGAGGTTGTTTTGACACATGGACGTTTCGCTGCAGAGCCGCTAGTTTTACACTGACCGTATTTGACAGCTAACGGTGTTCAATTGACACTGATGTTTTCTAATATATGAACGACAGCGATGTAAACACGTTAAAACGTTCGATTACTTTGACATATCAATCAACACGTGAGTTTGACATGTTTTAAAACATCAAGGTGTCGAAATGATCTTGAAGAACAATCAATTATGATGAAATGTAGAATGTTTTGTTTTGTCGTTTAAATTCGCATTTTCGAGATTTTTATATTTATTTATTTTTTTGTGGTGGGGGTCTATATCTCAAATCTACTAAGCCTATGACAGTATTGAATTTATCAATGTATTACAATTCTTAATTGTAAGGGTGCTTCAATTATTATTATATATAGCAACAGCTCAGCATGTTAAAAAATATTGTATAAACAATGTCGCGCTATAGCGTTTGTCGGTTGCATTAATGTAATAGAGGCTCAAAGGGTCGCCGAAAATATTGACCAATAGAGAGGCCGTTCTGACCAGTAAGTTGGATTTCCGGATCGCCTGCAAACACCGTTATCAATTAGACCGTAATTACGACCAATTAAGCCAATTAATCCCCGCTGACCAAGTGTGTAAACATTCTTTGTTCCACGCACCCTTGAGAACATCGGGTTTTGTAACCAGAATAGACTTCGATACTTACTACCGGAAACACCGGACACTAAGATGAAGAATTTTGAACCCGCGCACTACAGTAAATATGATGTTAACAAGAGGCGACCCGTGCATTCCAATCTTCAGATGGTATGTTTCGTCTTTCCCTTTTCTAAGTGCAGGACCTTTAGATTGATAGAAAGGGATAAACAAAACAATTCATACGCACCGTGCCCATAAAAAACAACTAAATATAATTAAAAACAATTACTAAAATATTGAGAACGACAATGCTCCCATCCCTCGAAGTATGGCGTTATCTGGAAGACTGTTGCGTGCTTCGGATGGAGCGCTTAGCTCAATACATGCGTCGTTTAAAGCCAAATATAGTGTTTTTCATGCATAAACGAGTCTAAATTCGCTGGTCAATATTTCCATATTAAAAAAAAAGAAGCCCACTATTATCCACCAGAGCCCTACTAGTAATGATAAATGAATTTGATGCGTTTATAAAAACCTGTTCTATTATATTTTGTTTATAAAGTGCTTCGGTGGATGATACCAAATAAATTATCTTTGTTGTATACATTTACGGATGCATACAATCGCTTGATTAATACAAATATGATAAAGATATTCAGTTATTTTGAGCCTCACCCACCTTGGCGTTCCAACGTTTATTTTTGCAGCTCCCGTTTAGAAACATTTTACTTATACATATGCACTTAAACTATTGCACTACACCCACGGTTTCAATTCGATTTTAATTTGATGCGGTAGACATATACCAATCAACTATGCGGTATATATAGACGCATGCATTAGGCGGATATGCATTATTAACCAAATTTCATGCATATTAATACTGTTCATAACTGTTCATAAGGTCAGTTACTATTTATGGTCCGTAGCGTGTTATTTACGGTAATATGTATAGTGTTGAGCTATCGCACACATATCTCAGGGGGTTATCAAGCATGATATACATACGAATGTAGAAAAAAAACGCACCAAAATTTCACAATGACTCAGATTGCTTTAATAAGTTTGCATAATAATGTTTCGGAAATTATTGTAAATGGAATTCGGAAATATTCACTCATACAAAAACAGTTCATGTAGTTCTTTATCTAATTTGAAATGGATGCATTTTATAAATAAATCACAGATAAAATCTTCGTAAACATTTATATAAATAGGATCATTCTAAAATTATAAAAGCAATCAGCGTGGGTCTGCGTCGACGCAAGCAACACCTGTGTACCGAAGACTCGCGAATACAGAATGTATTAAAAGTGAAAATAATTGTATGATAGCACCCAAAACAAGTATACATCGCATCACACGAAAAAAATCCCATTTTACGATTTAAATGGAATCGACTCTATCCGAAATAACTATATGTAATATGTTAGTATTGTTTTTAACAACATATTTATCATTACAAAACAGAGCGATGAAATATAAAACCGAAATAACATGTTATTGCATTGTCGAATTATATTTGTATTTATATATTTTGTAACCACGTACGCATCTCCATTATTATAACCATCACCGTTCGATTGATAATCAAGGACGTCGGCATGAGACGCTATTGGTATTCATAAGAGAGGGCCTTTATCTATTTTTCGGTAACAACTCGAGTTCCTTTATCTCTTAAAGAGCTATCAATATTTGTCTTTGGTTTATCGCGTGCAATAACGGATCCTTGAATTTATAAAGTGTCAGTTTCTGAAGTGACTTGCTAGATCGGGTACGAAGACATCTAGGCTCGAATCCGTTTCTTTCTCTCTCTCTCTCTTTCGCGGATTGAAAAACCGGCGAACGAACAGACATGTGTTTGCCTTGGCCAGTGCTTTAATACAGAAGTTAGATCGTGATTTTTTTAAGTTACACAAGGTCAAACGGCAAATCAGATATATAATTAAATATATATATATAGTAAACCACACGGACTTGTATTGAAAATACACGCGCATGATAAGATACACTTGCCCTAAAATCTAATCAAGAAAACTCAACATTGAGCAGAAAAATTCGAATATTATCCAGTAGCTCTTAAACGAGAGCCGAACAAATCATCTTAGTGCAGAAAAATTCGAGCGCACTCGAACGCTTGAATGGGCAACTCGCAAGACGACCAACTTGTCACTTAAACGAGTCGACATCTGGGCAGATACTCGCGAGTGATAAGCGGGGCAATACTTGATATATCTGTTATCTTTTAAAACAGTTTTATATAATCATCTGAATGGCCTAAACGAATTGATATGAATTGTTCTTCATCTTTCATAATACTCGTATACGAACTGTAGAAAATATCGACAAAAGTATCGCGTATTTTATATGGGGAGGGTTGGATATTGAGGGTTTAATATTCATTAAAGAAGCAACATACGAACCGCGTTTTTACAAGCAATGGTAAAACGAAAATGAAATACTGGATTCAGGAAGCACACTATAAACATTGTTATTGACTGTTTCTTTCATTTTGTTACACATAAATTGTAGAAAAACCTTCACGAAAAGAAACAAATTCATTTTGATGAGGGAAAACGTGAGATTTATTAAAACACAAAATACATAAAAAAAAACTAAGTACGGCACGGTCGCCTGCAGGTAAAGACAGTAAAATTAATGACCGGACAGGGAGATTGATATGTATTACCGTGGCGTGTATTTGATCCCTTCTACCGCAATTTAACGCTACGAGGAACATTACGTTAACGTCGCAACATACGTGACGTTTGTGTGTTGCCTAGAAATAAACGATCGCAATCACTTTTCATTGCATGCTAGCTCTATGAAAAAAAAGGTTTATAGAATTCACCGACCACAACATGACAATAAAAACAACGACAGCAATAACACCAACGATAACTATATCAAGGATTCCACAATAACCAACATACACGTTTGAAATTTATACATTATATAAAGTTATAAGTATGTAATTTTAGATCTCTTTGGTTAACCATAGTATACTTGTATACATTTCAACGGTTTTCTGAAAAAAAGATTTCGTACTCGTAAAACACAAAGACAGAACGTTACATACGACATCATGCATCAAACTAAATGTACTGATTGAATCTGTACAACATCGTAAATAAAACATTCCACATGTATACAACATTTTGCTCTTGCCTTCATCATTTCCAATCCGCTTTATTGACGCATGATAAAACACAAAATATATGTTCAGACATTCTAATTTAACATTTCCGTAGTAGTTTAATAAAAGCATATTTTATATATTAAATTTATCATTTCTAACAGATTATGTTATTCCATTTTAAAGATGATATTTGTGACATTGAACTACTTTATAACCGTTTATTAAAGAATAAAACGCTCAGAATATAAGTTTACTATTGTTTCTTTTGACTGGTCGTTTGGCTTTTTACTCAAACCCCTAAATCAGAATTAAGAAAGACGGGGTCCATGCCAGTCTGTAAATGTTGTAAAAGATTCAGTTGAAAAGCTGGAAACATTTGACACATTACATAAATAGTTCATTATGTTCTAATTTAACACGGAAGATTTGCACCAAACGTTACGTGAGAGCAAATAATTCAATTTACACCAGCATGTAATTGCAATAAATTGGCAAATTAGGGATCAGATAAGGGGTCGCTGGCAGGGCGTCCACACAGGAGGCCCAGATGGATGCACGTGCTGTGCCGTGCACGAGTAGCTGGGGAAAGGGGTTAATGACGACATAACAGTCGTGCAAAAATGTTTGTTGAAATGATAACATCTTAATCTCATGTCGTTTTCGAGTATCGGTAGCGAAAATGTGATATGAATTTTAAGTAGTTTGAAAGTATTTAAGGGGAAAAATATCGTTCTGTTAAACACGTGTAGAAACAATACGACAAACGACTTGAGAGGTATATAGCAAAAAGCAGAAATAAAGCTGTGAATGCAGCGGTGAAATTGATGGAGACATGGTTATGTTGGTATAAGGTTACTTGAAGAACGCACAGCGCGTGATTTGAGCATTAAATAAATTACAATGTTTATCAAAACAGACCACAAAAAAGAGAACACGCAAACACTAAAGCTGGCGCCTTGGAAAAAGTGTTCGCAACGGGTGACTTAAACGTCAGCAAAACTCTTGTAAAGTAAAAGTACATACCTCCATAGTTTTCCAAGAGTCTTGCTTAACTCAGCGTTGTGCAAGTGCGGGTACTGATCCGCGAGCTTCCGGCGCGCTGCCTGCGCCCACACCATGAACGCGTTCATTGGGCGCTTAATGTGCGGCCTCCGCTTTTCGCCTCCCGGGCCGCGCTGTGGCATCGGGATCAAAGACCAGTCATATCCCTTCAGAACATGCGACACCGCTTCCTGTATCTTCTCCGGGAGCGAGTCTTCCTCACTTTTCGGTGATTTCTTCACCACTTCCGGTCCGAGACCCAGGGGGTCGGGGCTGCTCGGGTCACCGTGACTTTCCTCCGAGTCGCTCATTGTTGTATTTAACAAGTTTCTCTCCAGCATGTATACGATTGTAACGTTCAGTCCAGCTCGCAAACAATGTATAGCTCAAGTATATCAGAGTTATTACTGAGTCCTTTAATACGTAAATTACTTCTTTGTCCAAAATTAGCTAATTATAACTGCATTCACAACTCTTAACGTCAATTATACAAGATTTGTTACAAAACGGATTCTTAACGTAACGCACACAAGGATCTCCGTTCGCTGTCAAAACGATAATGTTGTAAATTCCCTTCAACGATTAATAAAGTAGCTACCGGCATTTTACAATATCGACCAATAACTTCGGGTTTCCGTCTCGGCCACGCCCTCCGCTTGTCAGCCGATGCGCAGTCGTGTGAAACAGTGAGCTTAATTTGCATTTTTACACGCGAGTCAACCCACTTGCAGGGGTATCGGAGAGGTTTGTATTACAAATTATTTAGTTTTGACTCATAGTGTTCGTAATGGAGAAACTCGCCTAAAATGAAGTTTCAAAATAAACATGCGTAGGTTAAATCAATGAAATTTTAATTAAAAGTTACGGTTAACGTGAGTCAATACACCTTTACTTGTTTATTCTACATGTTTACCCAAGCAATTCTAAATGATGCAGACTGTTATAATCTAGATCCTTTAAAAAGGATGTACTAAATACAAATATTACGCCGAAAAACCAAGAAACCCATTTTTGGACTATCAAAGCCTCCTCAGAAGTTTGCCGATATACTTTGATATTGTTGACAGCTCATAATGGCGATTATTTCTGTCATAAATAATAAATAGCTCAAAAGCGTTTCTTTTCATCATGTATTGTGTGTGTGTGTTTATATTCTATAAGTAATATAATTATAATGAATATTAACCCATTTGTGCCTAGTGGACTCTCCCATCCTTCTAAATTGGATCAATTTATTCCCAAAATTAGGGATGTCTTGTATATTTATTTCTATATTTAGAATATTTCTTACAGAAATTCCTTTAAGCAAATAGCGCAGACCCTGATGAGACGCCGCATCATGCGGTGTCTCATCTGGGTCTACGCTGTTTGCCAAGGCCTTTTTTATAGACGCTTGGCATTAATGGGTTCATAACGGTTTTCATTTTTAATCAATATTTTCTGCAAATAAGGCGCTTGTCCCATTCACCCAAAAATATGTGTTCCTTATTGAAGCATTACACTTTAACATTAAAATGACATGAACAAGTAAATTGTATTAAAACAAAGTTAATATATAAGACGAATAATACAATTTATATATACTAGTATTTGTATTTGTATTAAAATGTATTCAATAAATTATGTTGTTAAATGTGAATACATTTTCATAATAGTGTTATACATTGGTTACATACTTAACATACATTTTAGAGCGGTATGCGTGTTGTAGAGTCGAAAAGATTCATCTTTATACAACAATTAATGTTACAGTTGTGTTGTGATTTTGAAGAACATGCCAACATTAACATACGAAATGGATTATCGACAGTGTCAGAACACTTTGCAGTTAAACTAGATTTCATACTTGACTGTTAAATTTTATAATTGGCTTTGATGATTTGGTGTTTTCTTACAGCAAACCGGTAGTTAAGACCGAATATCGCTTCTTACCAAATACATGAACTATGGATATTATACAAATATTTGTGTGTGTAATCTTGAGGACTGTTGTTGAATTATATCTGTTCCTCAAACATTTATCCTCTGAATCAGATAAAACTGTTAGAATGAACATAATACAGTAAGTTCACTATAGTTTTATATTATAAGCGCATAGATCTACGGTATATAAAATTATCAGAAATATAATTAAACATATATATTAATGATATTAAAATTTAAGAAATATCCAACGTACTGTAAAATGATAATTTTGCTTAGAAATATCAGCGAGTGTCATGTTAGAATAACACATTAATCAAACTCTGTTTATTTATATATGTTCTTGAATTAGGATAATTGTAATTAAATATAATTAAGGGAATCAGTTTGAGAAGAAAAAAGCCATTTTAATTTTTCGATTTTTGAAATTGAATTTCTTAATGAACGTATACATTCGTTTCAAGTATCGCTTTCTCCATTCATTTATCGTAATCGTTAATTATTTCTAAATAAAATAATTATACATTTATTGCTCTGTTGTTCAGATATGAAGTTATTTGCTAAGTTGTTAATTCAGTTGTTTATGCGTTTGCTGATTCCCGCATTTTTTGTTCGCTTGTTCAACCATTCGTTCGTCATTCGATAATTCATTCGTCCGTTCACTCGTTCTTTCACACTTCCTCCCGTTCAAAAGTTTGTACGAGCAATCGTCCTATCGTTAGTTTAGTCGTTCGATCACTTTTTCGTTCACTCGTTCGTTTAGTCGCTCGTTCACTGGTTTATACGTTTGCTATTCCGTGCGTCCACCTTTTAGTCCTCTCATTTGTTCATTGTTTCGTTAATTCAGTCGTTCGTTCGTCCGTTCAGTCGTTTGATCACTTGTTCGTTCATTCGTCCGTTTACTCGTTCGTTCACTAGTTCGCTCATCTGTGCGTTTATTCTTTTGTTCGTTCATTCGTTCGTTAAATAGTGTGTGTATTCTTAAGTTTATTCCTTCGCTCATTTATTCGTTTACTTGTTCATTCATTCGTTCGTTTATTCTTTCACTTGTTCGTTCGTTCATTCATTTGTTTATTGTTTCATTAACTTGTTTGTTTACTCGTTCGTTCATTTCTCGCGTTCATTCGTTCGTTCATTCGATCGTTCAATCGTTTGTTCGTGCTTTCGTTCATTCATTCGTGTATTTGTTCGTTTTCTCGTTCGTTCATTCGTTTGTGTTTTCATTCTTGGAATCGTTTTTAAGTTCGTCTGTTAACTCATCCTTTCAATAACCTTCCGTTTGTCCGTATACGTTCATCAACTCTTTCATTTTGTAACGTGTCTATTAAATATTTCACTCACTCATTAATTAATAAGTTCATCATTTTAATATGTGATATGATCAATAAATCTTTCAGTCAATCGCCAGTCAATCGAGTTCAAAAACGGTTCTTAATTTCAAAATTATTTTCCAATATTAAAATCCTCACATGTAAGGAAAGGCGGTATAGAGGGGTACAGGGATTCGTTCCACCGCAACTCAGGGAAACTAAACATCATAAGAGCAAGTAACGATCGAGGAACATGATCTTCCATTATAGAAACGTATGGCTGTACATGTAATACAATTTAAATGCGCTCGCTTCGTTACCATGCATGTTTTGTTCTAAGGTTGCATAACGTGTTCTTACAATTATTTACCCGTCGAACACGACTATGGTTCATACATACTATAAGACGAATCATGATGCGCTACCTTTGCCACGCTCGCAGTGGGGTCGCGACAAGAACGCAGAACGGCGCCACCGGAACACCAAGAACGCATCGGTTCGCTTACTGACGGCGAGCTCGTAAAATGTATGAGCCTCGCTCTGGGAAAACGGAGTTTAATGCATACATGTACGTAAAGTGTCGTCCCAGATTAGACTGTTCAGTCCGCACAGGTTAATCGGGGATGACACTTTCAGCCTAAAATGGATTTCCGCGAAGAAAATATATCCTGTTAACGAAAAATACAATAAAAGCGGAAAGTGTCGTCCCTGATTAGCCTGTGCGGACTGCACAGGTTAATCTGAGACGACACTTAACGCACATGCATTAAACCCCGTTTTCCAAGAGCGAGCCTCATTTTAAAGTAAACCCTCAGGTTCCAATGCTCGACATAATTCCTTTTCTGAATAGAACACCATAACATCCCGTAAAGTCGTACTGGTTGCAGAAGCAACGCGGTAATAACACCATATGGAAGAAGACGCATTGGTTTCGATGAACCGCACAGAAATTGTTCATTTACCGCTTGATACTACGGCGGACCTACCGCATTTTAAAACGTCGATCTGTTTTTTGACACAAATGTAACGTTCATGGCGTTCCTAAAACTGTTGCGTTTCAGCGCGTTGCATTTCAAATTCTTAATCTCGTGTTTCATCATGCGACGGTCACCATATACGCCCACGTGCCAGCGACGTGGCTTCGATGGTTCTTCTAAGTTGAATGTTTATTTCAATTTGAAAATGAGAACTGTGAGCGATATTCAGTATCGAATAAGTGTTACATGCTACGTTTTAGCTTTGCTTTCATACGCAATTAGAAGTTGATATACTTTTATGTGATAACATGCTCTTCAAGTTGCCTTAATTTCGTCGATTATACAAAAACAGGCATTAGTTTAAACATATTTATTTATTTTGACAAATACAGTGTACATCAATCAAGCACAATACAATCATTGACAGGCATTACATATATACCTTCTGACATATGTTTGTCAAGGAATTCTTATTGTTCTGCAAATTTAAGCGAAGGCAGCTGGCTCGTNTGATGAATTTGAGATTATCTTACTGTGCGTACAAAATGTATACGTAATATTTTGACAAACGTTACAGCATTATAAATAAAACGCCTATACAGTTTTTGTACTTGAACCAAATTGGTAGGACATGTACTTAATATGATAACCATATGATACTAATATCGTACACACGTCATTTGCTTTTCACGGATACCGTTTGACTGTTGCTGTAAAATATTTTTTTAATTATATTATTCATTAGCAACCATCTGGCTGACGTAAGAACTTAGTTTATGGTTTTTACGATTACGTAAACGTACACACGTTATTCACCACAATATACAACGACGTAAAACATCATGTTGATGCTACACGTCGTTTTAATTTAACGTATATTTTATTTCGGTATAAACGTAAACTTCTCATTTGGACTTTGAAGAATTACTTCAACAAAAAACCGACAAATTCAACAAAAATAAAAACATAAATAAAATTTGACCTTGATGTACATAAAACTGTAACGATATAACAGTTCATGTGCAAATAAGCATTTATAGTATCTTGTGTAAATAGATTTTGTTTCCTAATGAACACGAAACATAACTGAAACACTGGCTAACACTGCTTACAGAGAAATCTTCCTAGTTAGCAAAACCGTAATACAAAACAAACATTATCAGGTGTTATATTATCAAGCTTAGAGTTTGCATCTCAAAACAGCTTCCTAATTCCAGTTCAAAAGCATTTATGAATGTATAAATATTTCTAAGGAACTGAACACAAACATTTTTATATAATAACTATTAAATTTGTACTATACAGTACATCATATTTGGCTATGGACCACGGATTCAACTGGTACTCGCAGAATATCAGCTTTCTCGGTTTCTTTAAAATTAATTCGAGTAAGGTTCCTTCTAAGAAATATCGGACCGGGTCGAGTTTTGAAAAAAAAACAACAACAAAAAAACAAACATTATTTAATATTTTATTTACCCTTAACCCTTAACAATACAGCGAAAATGCCCGACCCGACAAACAGTACCCGACCTGACTCGACACACAAATGCTACTCGTTGCATTCCTACTATGGAAAAAAAGAAACAAAAACACATTATTTAATATTTTATTTACCCTTAACCCATAACAATACAGCGAAAATGCCCGACCCGACGAACAGTACCCGACCTGACCCGACACAAAAATGCTACCCGTTACATTCCTACCATGGAAAAAAAGAAACAGAAAAAAATCAGGGATGAGACTCATTATAATTGTTTAAATAAATGTTGGCATCCAAAATAACGGACGTGTTTGGATCTTTAATGCGAAGGGTCGAAACCGTGTGAAATGTTGTCAATGACGAAAAAGAGAGATACGATACAGTAATACATTTCGTGTTAACATGTACAGTCACGAATTTAAAATGGAACACAAGTTAACTTTTAATTTGTTGCTAAACAAAACAACAGATACACGAATACCCTTAATCATGTCTTATCACGTGGTCAAGTCAACGAATTTATACAAAGACATTGATATAACGAAATAAAAGTTTCAAAAGAGATAAATAGCACCATTAACCACGACACAAATACATTTCATGTATTACTGGGCTACGAATGTTTACATTGCGTGATGCGAATTCCCCAACAGAAATATTGACGCCGGTCCAGACAAAATATTGAAAATGAAATTTGTTTGATATCCACATGTTGGCTCGGCACGTTAAACATGTGTCTGCAGGATACATAATTTTTTCCTTTTCCCCAGATGTTGAACGATGAAGCTAGATAGCTTTTTTCTCGAGAGATATCGTGTGTTGATGACGCAAGCAGCGTGACTACAAGCGACAACCTCCGCGCAGAGATTGGCCTGGAACCAGCATAGAGATTGTAAGAGCGAGGTACCTGATGCCAGGACCAGGTATAAGTCGGTTAATTCATTCATTAATGTGTATGTCCGAAATAATGTTAATACGTTAAAACATTTGAGAAAAACACGTTTGTTGTGAGTCTTGCGCCACTTCACAAAAAGACGAATACTGTACGGTGTTAAACATATCATTTTATGAATGACAACAACTTTAAAAGTATTTAAATTGACCAGACAATATTTATTTTAATGCTTGATTGCTATATAGGGACATGTTCATTGTTTGGAAAATGAATAATTTCCAAAAATCAATTTTAGAAGATACAGAAAAGAAAGTTTGTGATATTCTTAGAAGAAGCTAAATTCTCTTCCTGAATAAGAAAACATGTTTCAAATATTGGTTTGCTTACAGATAATAATCAATAATTTGGGAAAAATGTGCATTACTAACAATGGGTTTCAAAAACGCTGTCTCTATGAAGAAACTAACCGAGAGGACCCCATACACTTCGAAATATAAACACATACGCTCTCACAGAGACTGACTGGACTAGTGGCAGCGCGTTAGATTTTACGTCCATTGAACCAGAGTTTGCATCCCGGTAAATGCACTTTTTTGTCCTATCATAATTATTTTAGACTACCACAAGTATTATAGTTTTGTGATAAGTAACCTTAAAAGAAAAAAATAAATAAAAAAATACGAAAATCTGAGGAAAGTTTACTTTGGCATAGCACAAACGTGACAACAAAATCCTTCTCCAGGTCCGGTACTCGTCAACCCATTTCTAGACTAATATTACACATGTAATATACTCTACAAACTCGTTTGTTCAACATCGTATAGCTTATTTGAATCAAATAATAATGCTTGATAGACGGGTTGTCAATAGTTGTTACCGCAATAGTAACACTGGCTTCCCCATCAAAACTCTTCGAACTCTACAAACTATACTAATTGTATTAAAGGAAAAAGAGAAATAGTCTTTTCTTGACATCGGTACTATACGGAGCACATTGACTGTGGAAACGAACAAAATCGAAGGTACATACTACGAGAAAAGATCTTATAATACTAATACATCCTACACCAAAGAACCTAAATGTACCCGAGTGCATTCAGATACACAGTAGTGATACACAAAGTCTTCACGAGAGTGTCTCACGTGACTCACCGCACGCCATCTAGCGGCGCTCCGTTAGCCAACGCTGTCATCCTGTGTACCCGAACGGCCCCTTCCTCCCACACTCGAAATGTCACGTGATATACAGAGCCATGGCTAATAATACACACACTGATTGGTTACATCACCTTTGGCGGGGGCATTTCGCGAAACGAGATAGACACAAAGGAAACCCAACCGTTGGAAAAGTAGGAAATGGTGAACGTGTTTGTAGGACAATCCGTTCATCGAGAACGTACGAAATGATTTCGTTTCATACGTTTTACTTGAATTTCACATGTACCCATTTCTCTCTGGGTTAGAGTGACACTACGCAACATATCAGGTATACATTTTCGGTTTGATTGCTCTGATAGTTTGTATGAGAACTACTTGCGGCGTGAGAAACGCGGATGAATTTCTTTTGCTTTTTAGTTTTGAACTTCGTGAATGTAAATACTGCAGATCTTTAATACAGACCTTATCGCTCATGTTATCCGTTATTTGCAATTAAATGGCAAAACAAGATTACTTGAAACAACAGCAGAAAGAAAAAATAATAGCAAAAAACACATGTGAACATGCAATGTAAAGACCGTTCTCTTCAGGTTAAAATAAATAAGAAAATAATAACAAAAACTTCGCCTGAAATTTAATATCCACTCCCATGCGAATGATATAAATGTCAAATAAATGCACAAGATATTCTTCACTTGGAGTGCGCTCATGCACAATGTTTCTATAAATAGAGCCCTGCCGCCATGCCTATCAGTCGGTCATCGACGGCTCGCTTACAAACACCAAGCCCCTGTGCGACGTCACCACGTTAACGTGATAATTGATTGTTGCGTGACTCTAAGGTAAATTATCAATATTGTTGTATTTATGTTAATAACAGTTAATTTCCATCTCGCTTTAAATCCGAAAAGTATTTAAGATTGTTTTCAAAGATTTAACATGATTCACACTTGATTACCCAGTTGAGCATGTATGAGGAATACATTCTGATTGCAAGTTTTTCAGTGCATTAAACGTAATAAGACGAGTATCGCTCTATGAAAAGGGGTTTTAATGTATGTGCGTAAAGTGTCGTCCCACATTAGCCTGTGCAGTCCGCCCAGGCTAATCATGAACGGCACTTTCCGCCTTATATGGATTTTTGGTAAGAGGGGACTTCATTGAAACAAAAAAATACCATAAAAGCGGAAAGTGCCGTCCCTGATTAGCTTGTCCGGACTGCACAGACTAACATGGGACGACACGTAACGCACATACATTAAATCCCCTTTCCTCAGAGCGCGTCTCATATATAATTCGGAACATCTACACATGCAGGTAGACGGCCATGTTTCAACAGTCGTTACAACTACGATAAAGAAGATCACCAAGTGTCAGTTTATATGTGTTACTGACCTAAATATTATTAATTTATTTTATTAATTTATTTATTTTATAAGTTTTTGTTGTTGTTTTTTTTTAATGTGAACAAGGTAAAATCAATCGCCATGAACAAATTGTCGTGCCTCAACAAACCAACTCTAAAATTAAGCACAAACAATATGCACATGATATTGAAAATAGTGAAAAGATTTGGAACATAAGTGCATCCCGGAGACAACAGGGAAAAACAAGAAAAACATATTTTTTAAAGCCCTTTCTGTTGTTTTTAATTGTATGTATAACAGAGGTATACCATGACGTGTTCATTGCTAAACGTTTCTGGTGAAGCGTTTTGTAATTTGCTTAATGCTTTTGGAAAGTCTATTAATATGAAGTTATCACTTGAACAGCATTTTATGTATTATTGAGATATAATCAAAAAAAATTCTCTCCTGAAATTAAACAATAAGGTTATTTATCTTTCCATACAATATTCTTCGAAAATCTGTTGGGTACCTTATATATGCGTGTTAAATTTTCCTATGATTTAGATCTACATCTATATAGAACTGTTTTCAGATTACCGGTTATCTTATTTGTATTATTTTTTAGTGGACTTGCATAACGGGAATCACGAAATTATGTGTGCATCCACTTCACAAATGCTTCACACTCATATTTAGAGTAATAATAATAATTGTAAGGACACGCAAAACAAGCAATTGAGACTTATGAACAGCCAGTGGCGCAGCCAGAAACATATTTAAGCAAATGCAGTCAAAGGGTCCGAGGGGTGCCCTTTTTTGTACATATAACAAATTGAATGCGATTTTGAGGCTGATGTGTATTTGATTATGCAACAATAGACCTAAGTCTCTCATAATATTTGCAAAGCATGCATTTTATTATTATTTGTACGTAAATTAGGCCGAGGCAGATGACTCGTCGTGCCTTGACGTGGCTACGAAGCTGAACGCGATTGTATTTTTTCTTATGATTGCCTCCCTCGAAATAAAGAAAAATCCTCTTATATAAGGATATTAAATGCAGAAGAAATAACGCATGTAGATAATTAAACTTTCAAGCACACGTTTTTACTATAAGTGAATAAAATAGACACACAAGAAAACATTTAAGACATCTATTTAAAATTGGAATAGCTAAGTTTGATAAAGTTCTTGAAATTGATTGTTTTCTTTGTCAATGCCTAGATTGATCTTCTTGAAAATCTGCGCCAGTATTTACCAATACAAAGTTTTGCAATTACTTTCGAATTTCCATTCTCAAGAGATAAATAAAACACTTTTACAAAAGTGACCTTTTTATTTTTTTGTTCATTGTTTTAAGTACATAATATATTTAGTACCCATTTCATTTTCACAATTTTCGCTCTATTTGAGGCTCAGATTCTTTTGTACCTAATTTGTACTCTTTCACCGCCATGATGTGCTCAAATTTGACAACATCCGTAGCCGGCTCATCATACGATCACAAAGTGTCATCGAAAGCCTAAAAACGTACATAAAGTGAGCACTCGGGGTCATCAGAAGCCTTATCGATGTCGCATCATGATACCGGATACTGAAGGATGGGACTATGTTTTGTGTATAGATACAGGAAATAGTCATTGAGAAAAGTGAATGCAGATATCTGCTACGATACTCGAGACAGAGCCTGCTACCACCTACACGCCACTATACAATATACTTTCACTGTTGTTTTTTGCTGAATGCAAAGGAAATACCGCATGTTTTGAGAAATGCAAGACGGTGTTTGTTGTCAATTCTTCAAAGCTTTAATACATAAACATATATTGATTTATATCAAATATTACAAATAAAATGCATTACATTACACAGATGGTACACAAATCCTATTTTTATAAATTATATTCGGCCGATAAAAATCTTAATATTTCAGCCACATATAAGAAATTAAACAAAAAGTCATAAGTATAATTACATGATAATATAATGAAAGAAACCATAACTAAATCATTAAATCTAAATAACCACTAGATTAACAACTATAATCTTGACATCCTTACAAATCCAAAATAGTGTGTCCTAATTAATGAGTTCGTGTAAAAAAAGTACATCCAATTGTTTTCTATGTTTCTCTGTATTTCAATATCAAATTTCAGCGGGAAAGTTGATTATAAACAGTCTATATCATCTTAAGACATGAATCCCTTTTTTTTCAAAATAAATCATCCTAGAAAGACAAATTCCGGAATGTACCTGAACACAAGTAGTTTATCATCACAATATCCACATAATAGCATATAACCGGATTTAGGGTTTAACTATCTTCAATAATATAAATCTGGCCTTTACTTTTGTACTTACTACTTACATGTTTGTTACTATATTCATTTTTAATTTATAATGAAAACAATATGCTCGTGCGATTGCATATAGTAAAACAGCGTTGTTGTTTTTTATAATAATTTGTTTAATACTCTTCAGACATATTTTTTAACCAAATAAAGTGGAAACATCATTTGTCTGAATTTTTACTTTACGTACGAAATTGGGACTGTAAGAATTCACATCCTTTTTATGCCACGTTCATTCAACTTCAAAGAATAGATCAATGTTTTCTCTTGTAATAAATGGGAACAGTAATATCCAACAATCAAACATTACGGAATTCAAAGCGAAAACAGCCTATGTATGTATACTTCGAGGAAAGTATAAAAGCAAACAAGCATAGTTTTATGTGAGACTCGTTCAAATTTTATTGTTACATCAAAATTTCAAAGTCGAACAGTTACTTTTTCGATCACAAAACTATTTAGTGTTGGCAATTGCAAGGATTATGAAAGCATATCAGTGTCTATATACTGATATCATATAAGTGTCTGCAAATAAAAATACTAGGGTCTTTTCCTGCACGACTCTTTGAATCGAACGACTTGCAAAGGAATTTTAGCGCGTATGAATACACTGTAAACTCCATCGCACTTATCCACTTGCTAGTGCTTTGTTACCGTTGTTTCAGACGCCGGTTTTAAACGCAATTCCTCTGGTCACTGCCTTAGCTAGTCATGTTAGCAACATCTGCGCGGGTATATTGTTTGACTGGTTACAAACATCACAAATCAAAACCGCAGCCACCCACGAAGCATCACATGGCAAATGTCAGAAAATATGGTATAAGTTAAAATGGTGGACATGTAAAAAGGACAGCATACATGCTTGTTTTTGTTTTCAGTTTTTTTTTAGTTTTTTTTTTCATATTCAATGTTACTTTAGTTGACAGATACTATTTTAAGTGCAAGCAACTAAAATGAGCGAACGCTGTATTTGAGGTAATACATAGTTTTTTTCATTGAGTAAGGTTCTCAGTTTGTAATGTATCGAGTATTTATTTTATTTAATGCATGTTTTTTTATCTGTCTACAACAAAATGTTCTTAGTAAATATTTCTTCCACTTAATTTGCGGGAAAACATTCACATTATATTAATGTTAATGTTCATGTCTTGTTCTTGCTATGTATGGTGCATCTGAAATGCATGCAAATATTCTTAATGTTAATATATTTAATTCCTTTGATCTCTTCCAGACGAAAGTTTGTATACCATAATATTAACTACATTTGTGTTCGAATTCTCGCCAGCGTTCTAAGGTCGGTTGATTATTAATTGCACAATCAGCGTCTCATCTAAGTACTCGCGGCAATTACGCAATTCAAACTAACTATCGCGTTATTTAAATCAGTGCCCCTCATCATTACTTCAATAAGCTTCACAGGCAGAGCAAATTTCACTCGGCTTAAGACGTCACTTACGGAGCTGATACGTGTATCCGATGATTCCAATCGCATAAAAACACGGACTTAGATTTGCGGCGATTCGTGATAATTACATCTAATTTAATGTTTAATTCGTTTTGAAGCCACAATAAAACATCACGTACACCTTAAGTTCCGAGAATTTCGGTACAAAGCGGGTAAAAACGTCTTTGATTCCGTGTTGTGTTATTTGGTTTCTTTGATTTTCAATCTGAATGTCTCACATAAATGATATCTTGATTTTTGTCCCTTTTTCTCACTCCGCTCTTCCGCTTATCGGGTGGCTGTCTAGCGAGTACATTGATATCTATGAACATGCGAACATGGGAAAGTAAACTATAACTGTGTATGAGTTAACGTCATATGTTTTGCTTTGTGGGAGGTTAATGGGGAGAAAAAAGAGCAAATTACCGGTAAATATTTTAATGTTGAACGTTTTGCATATCGCTGATTGCATTTCGATAAAGCATATACACTTCAATTTTGTCATGACTGTTGCAGTCAAAGTCGAAATCTTACGCTTCTTGATTGTCCAGATTTCATTCAACGAGTTGTTTAATTAGAGATACTTGTATACCTATTTATACGTTGTAAGTCGGAAAAAACCCTAAGTTTCAATAATAAGTGCTACCTATAGGCCCACGAAACGGTCGAGTTTCAGTGAAAGTGTACCGTTGGTTTGAAACTGAACCTATTTTTTGTATGTGTTTCTATCTATTCATTAGCATGTTGAAGTAACTATGTACCATTTAAATTGAGCCACGCTGCGGACTGCACAGGCCTATCTGTGACGACACTTTTCGCACATGCATTTAAACCCCTTTTCAGTGCGAGGCTAATATGAGTCATAGGACATACAAGTAATACATCCTACATGGGAAGCATTACAATTCTGTTTTGTACTTGACCGTATACTTGCATACAATAACAGCAAAATAATATCAACATTCTCCTTGTAGCAAGAATAAGTAGAGGTTATTTTATGGAGAAAGTGTGCCTTTAGTGGTTATTTGCACACTTGGTGAGTTATTTGCACGAGGGCTTTAGCCCGAGTGCAAATAAACACAAAGAGTGCCAATAACCACTAAAGGCACACTTTCTCCATAAAATGACCTGTTTATTGCATATTCTTCATTTTTTT
>VMBQ01000064.1:176110-187164 GCA_007657795.1 Dreissena rostriformis | reverse complement strand
GCTAAAGCCCTCGTGCAAATAACTCACCAAGTGTGCCAATAACCACTAAAGGCACACTTTCTCCATATGATAACCTGTTTATTGCATATGTTCATCATGTGTATACATGTCATCATATTTGTTCATTCACTAAAATATATTACCGAACCAGCTTTCCGTACTTTTATTTTCATTCAATTGATTCCGCAATGTATGACGAATCTATCTTGTATGACGTAATTTCTGTGACGAAACACACCAGTTTAAGCTTGACTCTCTGGATTTTAACGACAACAATTCGGACGTTGTGATTTATTTAACAGTTTAATACTTATTTAAAAAAAGCATCGAACGAATCCAAAACGTATTTCGGATTGTGTGTTTGTAATGTATAATTGGAAACTTCAAGAGGAATAAAAGAAATCACTCCGAGCAGTCATTCGATTTTGTAAAACGTTTCAAAAGGTGTAGTTTGAAATAAATAAAGATAGGCCTAATGGGGTGTAAAAACAGTGCGTATCGTTGAAATTGTATTATTATAAGCATTGGATTAAAGATTTCATTGAGGTAAGATTGTCGTTTACTAGATTTTGATGTTGGATGACTCCTGTTAAACTAAGAGCTCAAATAGTGTCATCAATCTCACCTACAGTACAGTTTTAGATGCAATCGATATTTTTTCATCATTCTTATTTTGTGCTTCGTTTAATTATTTTTTATTATTATTATTTCGTTGATTTGTGACTTAATTTTATTTATCACCGTCGGAAAAGACTGAATATGGACGCCATTTTGTTCAGTTGAAGCTCCGGTCGCCAATTACGTAACGTCAACGCGTGCCGACTATCCGTCGTTACTGGGCAACAGGTGCGAGATAATCGGAAGTTTGCAAATAACCGACTTCGGCACATTGTGCCAATAACCGGTTTTTTGCACACTTGCTCAATACCGAGATTTTCACGAGTTATTCGCGAACAAACGGCAAATTTTGTTACTAAATATAGTAACATATGCAATAAGTATGTTTATTAGTTAACTTTACTTATACTAGAAAATAATTGAATAAATAAATGACAAGCGTGTATTAACACGAATTTCTCTTCTAACAAAGCGTCTGGAGTTTCAACCGTTCTATATAATTACATCGATGTTTGTTGAGAGAAGATTGCAATATCCATTGAAATCCATTACACTTATATCTACCCGGTAGTGTTTTTCCCATAAAAGATCTAAAAAAGATAAAGATCACGGAATAAGTGTCAAAGTTCGCTCCCGAGTTCTCATATAAAACGCCCCTAGTGTACTGGCCCCTTTCATACGGCAATTTATCGGCAATTAAAGTTCATGTTTTATGCATAATGAACCTCAAGGTCGTATTCATTGTAAAACGGAAAGAAAGCAAACGATTATTAATTTCACTAAACATAAAGGCTTGACCTCTTTTATCCAACAATGAAATTAAAAGAATAAAGCTCAATAAACAAATGCAAACAAACTGGATCTCAACATCAAAACCATTGGTAGGATCGTTCTCATCTTTGCATAAAATCCACTGACGTTACTTACTTTAGAGTGACCTTTTCTTTGACTTTTTAATAAAGGCAAGCCCATTTCGTGGTCTTTGTACATGCGATAAAGATGTTCTTTCTTAGGCATATTGAAATATTTCGAGACAGGAGTTTGAACGCATTGTATTCATTTTTTTTTCAGTTTACATGTATATATTTCATACAATAATATAATGTTATATGCGACTAACATGAATGTTTTTATTTATTTTTTATTTAAAAATGTCATTAGTCAGTTGCCATGCCAAAGGTATTTGATTCTGATCCGTAGCGTATTTGCTAAGACCTCTAGTGTTCGACCGCACATAGAAAACAGTAATGAAATAAAGGAATTACCAAATGAAAATACTAAATACATTGATTGTTTCTCAGAAACATGATCATTAGTGCGTTCAATAAGTAATACCTACATGAACCCTAACGTTATTACCAAGTTAAGTTACTCTTACTGTAAACTTGTCCAAAAGTTTATATTGTACAATTTGGAACTAAATACGTTATTTGAATAAGTAAAAAAGGTGTATAATCTTGTTGCTTAGAAAGAAGCCAACGGATTTCATCTCAACAGAAAACATGTACAGTATTCCCAATAAGAATGTGGACTTTTTTTTAAATGAATGCACTTAGGCAAAACGTCGAAAAAAGGAGCTTGATGTCTCCAAGAGTTAGACTAAAACAGATTAATTCGAGAATGGATTGTTTGACCTTTATATAAAATGGCGGCAATAACCCTCAAAAAGCCTTCAAGTCCAGTACACACGCTTCATTTTTTTTTAATTATAGTTTTAGATTATCTGCACGCATTTGTTTGTCGTTCAGATTGACATAATCTTCTATATCTACCTTATTATGAAGTATGTCAAATTCATTTAATAAAGTAAATAATCTGTACGCAAACAATAAAGCAAACGGTACCAATGACGTCACAGATCGCAATCTTGCGTACGGCAGATGATGGACACATAATTAATTCTCTGCGAAACATTTTCCAGATACCGTTATGACAATCGTTGTGAGAGAATGTAAATACTTGTGCGCTGTAACTTCTATTCCGTTATCATCAAGGACCTATGAGGTTCGGATCAGCTGCGTGAAGACTCAAAACTAAATGCAGACGTCGTGAAAGACTATAAATAAGCCTAGCTCTGAGGAAACGAGGTTTAATGTATGAAGTGTTGTTCATGATTAGCCTGTGCGGTCCGCTTTGACTAATCTGGGACAACACTCGCCGCTTTTATGGTATTTTTGTTATTAAAGAAAGTATATTATTTGCGATAATCCAGTTTAGGCGGCAAGTGCCGTGTCTGATAAGCCTGTGCGGACCCCACATGCTAATATGAGACGACAATTAACGCGCATGCATTAAATCCCGTTTACCCAAAGCGATGCTCAAATACCTGGGCGCTGCTCCTTGTCCGCCCATCATTCATGACCTCTGAGGTCCGGATCAACTCCGCTCAGACTAAACACAAAATGTAAATACGACGATATTTTGCAGAAGCAACTGCGATTTCGTCCAACGTGGGCTACGGAAAGACATTAATTTAGTTGAGCTCTAAAATAAATATTTTGAACTTATGACATGGGTATTCCAAACAGAGACGCTTCGATGGCGCGTTCGCGTGTGGTATGTCATCACGGATCTTGGGCAAGGATTCCCCGTTCGAAATGGTGACATATAGAGTCTATATAATATCGGCGAAAATATAATTCGGGAGAAAAATAAAGTACATTTGTGTTATGTATGTCTGCTTATTGAGCCATTGCATTTTCCAAGTTGATTAGACACAATGAATTCATTTATGTACACTTTTACTTATATACTGGTCATACAACTTGCACTGTATCATGCATTATATAACCGTCTAAAAAATTATAAAAAAAATGTAGCGTACACATTCAAAGCTGACAATGTCGAGGAACTTCTTCTTGTAATTAATTTAGTTGGAATTTAAAACAAAGTTATTGTCATAACTTTAAGGGGCTTTTTCAAAACTAAGATTATCTTGCGGATTCAGAGAAGATTAGTTTCAGGTATTTACAATGTACATCTATATAAATCATATGATCATTGAAACGTGGCCATTTTGACTCGAGGGTATAGTTGAAACAAACTTTGTAAAGCATCTCTATTTGATGTTGCAAAAATAGCAAAGCTCTGGGACCATTGGTTTCAAAGGGGATTATTATAAGTTTTTCACTATTTAAGTCTTTATAAATTATGTGACCCCCGGGACGTGATCAGTTTTGAACACAAGGTCACGAATTTAACAATCTGTGTAGTGGACCACAAGGCCATTGGCACACCAAACATAAAACCTCTGATAATTGCAATGTCAGCTTATATTAATTAGGTTTCCCTTTGTAATTAAATGTATTTTTAACTCTGGTGACCCAAATATTCAGCCGACCGGAACGATTTGAAAAACTTTGAAAGAGGGTCACCCAATGATCATGCCTAAGACAGTAGTACCATAATACTTATAAATTGTACGATTGTAAAACATGTTCAAAATCTCGCCGTTGTTGTCGACCCTCGCAAACGATATTATTATTTTTGGAATGTACACTCTTCAGATAAAGTACTATTACATAGGATAAAATGAAGCCTGGGAACTTTGTTGGTGTAAATAGCATAGACACAAAACTCACGTAATGTCTGATACTGAAGCGGCGAGGTACTCCCCAATGAGACATAAACCATTGGAAAAATAAATCGTTTTATGTAGATTGTCTATAATTGCAAGTGCCTAATATCGGTGTTTCTTTGAAGATAAACGTAAAGAAGTAAGTAGCTCGTCTTTCGGACATAAAAATTTCGGTTTAAATAATATATTTATTAACAAAATTACGCCATAAAAATTAAACGTTCGCATAACTTGAAATGAAGTATTAATATTACGGTTACCGCTATGGGATCTTCTGAGTCAACGTAAGAGCGTTCAGTTATATTTATATAAAGATGTAAATAGCGATAGCTTATCGCGAATGAAACAAATGAAAATAATTTTAGAGGCATCTTAGCTGAAATCGTGAAAGTGTATTAGCTTCCGTTGTCAACCACAATTTATGTAATATCCTATGATGCTTGATGCAATTGGAACCCTTCTTGTTATGATGTTTGTCCTGTAAATGTCGAATACTGTCTTCCTAATGCAAGTTTATTTACTAAAAAGTAGGGCAGTAACGGGTACCCGAAATATATAAATATTCCTTTTTTTCGTTACAACTGCGATTAAGAAGATCACCAGTGTCTGTATAAATTTGATATTGACCTATTTATTTATAAAGTTTTTGTTGTTCTGCTTGAAATGTGAACAAGTCCAATCCATTGTCATATACAAAATGTCGTGCCACAAATTATAAACTCTAAAATTAAGCAGTAAGCATATACACAGGATATTGAAGATAGTGAACAGATTTGGAGCAAACATGAATCCTGGAGACTAAAACTGTAATCATGATCTTCACTGTGAGATTTTTTTTTTAAAGCCACACATATGTCGTATTTAAATGTGTGTATAGCTGCGGATCGCCATGAGGTGGAGATTGCTAAAAGTTTATTGTGAAGGATTTTATAATGTGCCAAATGCTGTTTGAAAGTCTATTAATATTCGTTTACCCGGTAACTGTTGAACAAGATTTCATGTATTATTGAGAAATTATCAAAGACAATTCTCTCATGAAATGTAACAATACGGTTATTTATATTCCCATACAATATTCTTCGAAACTCTGTTGGGTACCTTATATATGTGTGTTCAATTTTCATATAATACAGATCTATAAAGAACTAATTTCATATGACCGGTAATCACATTTGAGAACATTCAAGTGGACTCTCTTATTCCATAAAATTAAAGACACGAAATTATTTGTTCATCCACTTAACAAATAAGTGATACATATATCTAGAGTAATTCTAATTGTTAGATCACGGAAACAAGCCAATGAAAATTGTAAAAAGCCAGTGGCGAAGCCAGAAACATATTAAAGCAAATTATGGCGTCCTAGGGTCCTAGGGATTGCCCTTACGGATTTGTTTAAATATAACATATCGAATGCGATTTATAGGCTGATGTGTCTTTGATTATGCAACAATAGGCCTTAGTCTATCAAACGATTTTCAAAGCATACATTTTTATTTTATTTTTTTGTAAAATGGCTACGACGCTGAATAAGGTTGCATTTTTTTTTCTTTAGGTGCAGCTTCTTTTGTACCTTATTTGTACTCTTTTACCATCATGAATTGCTCAAATTTGACAACATCCGTTCCCGGCTCATCATACGATCACCAAGTGTCATCGAAAGCCTTAAAGCGTATATATAGCACTCGGTGTCACCAGCAGCCTTATCGATGTCGCATCACGATACCGGATACCGAAGGATGGGACTATTTTTGCTGTAGAGATACAGGAAATAGTCCTTGAGAAAAGTGAATGCAGATATCAGCAACGATACTCGAGACAGAACTTGCTACCACCTACACGCCACTACAGTATACTTTCTGTGGTTTATTGAGTTGAATGCAAAGGAAATACCTCTTGTTTTGAGAAACGCAAGACGGTGTTTGTTGTCAAGTCTTAAAACGAGACTCCGACTATTCTATTTGAGCCACGCTCTGCGAAAACGGGGCTTAATGCATATGCGTTAATTGTCGTCCCAGATTAGCCTGTGCAGTCCGCAAAGGCTCATCAGAGACGACGGTTTCCACTTTAACTAGATTTTCGCTAAAGAGCGACTTCCTTTAAACGAAAATACCATAACATTCAAATACAGGCAAATAGTTCACGTGTGGTATTGCATTGCGATCTTGGCCGCTGACAAAGAAGCATCGCACATGAATCCTGTAAAGTGACATTCTCCAAATATTAAAACCATCAACATTGCAAAAATCGTTTCTAGCGGACATCTTACAGTCTCGAATAAAAACTTACCGATTGAAATATAAACTATACTAATAACGATTTCGTAATTTTAATAGGATAGTTTCTTTACGCATAACGGCTGATGATGTATCTGCAGTAAAAAGAATAAGTATACTCCATTTGTCCGAGAGTCGATATTATATATTAGCCGCGTCATGCGATAATGGATCTTAGGCCATATGCATAAGGCCCATTTTCGCCTGACGCGGTTCAGATTTAAAAAATGCAAGATATTTCGAAAATCAAACTAATGTAGCGCATCCTTTACAAATTGAATATATGCAGTTTTGAGTGAAACACACGCCTTGGACTGATGTCCTTTGATGTATTTAAATCTTTACGGCGATCAAGGCTTAAATTTTTGCCATGCTACCAATTGTTATAATTTTTGCATTTATAATACACAATAATAAATAATAATTGAGGTTTATATGTCGAGAAAGAGGTTTTCATGAAATAGCCTTTTCAAGATTAAAATAGCTAAAACATATTACATTTATAATTTGTAATTATTTTCAGGAAGTACTCATATTGATTTATGGAGTAGTCAAATCATGGAAAGCTCTAGAAATATCGTGCATGTACAGCCATTACATGTTAATCCAAGTTATCTTATCACAACTGGCCACTTAAGTAAGTAAACTTGCATTAGGAAGACAGTATTCGTCTCATTTACAGGACCAACATCATAACAAGAAGGGTTCCAATTGCATCAAGCATCATAGGATATTACATAAATTGTGTTTGACAACGGAAGCTAATACACTTTTACGATTTCAGCTTAGATGCCTCTAAAATTATTTTAATAGGTTTTATTCGCGATAAGCTATTGCTAATAACATCTTTATAGAAATATAACCGAACGCTCTTACGTTGTCTCAGAAGATCCCATAGCGGTAACCGTAACATTAATAATTCATTTCAAGTTTTGCGAACGTTTAATTTTTATAGCGTAATTTTGTTAATAAATATATTATTAAAACCGAAATCTTTATGTCCGGAAGACGAGCTACTTACCTCGTTACTTTTATCTTCAAAGAAACACCAATATTAGGCACTTGCAATTATCGACAATCTACATAAAACGATTTCGTTTTCCAATGGTTTACGTCTCATTGGGGATGCGTTGCCGCTTCAGTATCAGACATTACGTTTACACCAACTTAGTTCCCAGGCAAGATAATTTCATCTTATGCAATTGTACTTGTATCTGACGAGTGTACATTCCAATAATAATAATATTGTTTGCAGGGGTCGACAAAGAATGCGATATTTTTAACATGTTTGCGATCGTACCATTTATTATAAGTATTATTAGCTCACCTGAGCACGAAGCGCCTTCCTAAAGTGCGAGGCGGATTTTGACGAAACTTCACTGGAATGATCCTTGGTTGACCCTCTTTCAAAGTTGTTCCAATCGTTCCGGTCCGCTAAAGTAGGTCAGCAGAGCTAAAAACATATTTTGAAAATGGAAACCTAGAATTCTCATCTGAAACCGCAAGGCTCAGAGCTTTTATGTTTGGTGTGTCAATCGCCTAGTGGTCCTCTACAAAGATTGTTAAAATCATGTCCCAGTGATCAAAACTGGCCACATCATAATGGTTAGATGATTTATAAGACTAACATGGTGAATAATTAAATAAATAATCTCCTTTGAAACCAATCGTACTATAGCTTTGCTACATTTTTTTTAAACATAAAATAGAGGTGCTGTATCAAATGTGTTTAAACTTTAAACTCGAGTTCGACGGGTCATGTGATTGATATAGATGTACATGGTAAAAAACCGGAACTCATCTTCTCTGAAACTGCAAGTTTCGGTGGTTAATACGTTTTAAAAGATTAGTACGACCCTTTTAGTAATGACAATAACTTTGTTTTAAATTCAAACTAAATAAATTACAAGACGAAGTTCATCGACAATGACAGCTTTAAATGGTGTACACTACAATTTATTTTTTTATTTTATTTATTTTTCACGAAGAGACGGTAATATGATGCAGCATACAGTGCGAGTATTATGACCAGAATTCGAGTAAAAGTGTGCATACATGATTTCACTATGTCTGCATAACTTGAAATATCCAATGGCTCAATATGAAGATATTTAGTCAAACAAATTTACTGAATTTTTATGACAATTTATATTTTCGCCGTTATTAAGTATTTATTAAATTCATATAAACTCTTTATGTCACCATTTTGAACGGAGCAAGATCCGCGATGATATGACACACGCGCACGCGCCATTGCAACGTCTCTGTTCGGAATACCCATGTCATGAGATGCAACATATTTACGCTAGAGCTCTACTAAATTAATGTATTTCCATAGCCCACGTTCGATGAGATCGCAGTTGATTCAATCAACTAGCGTCGTATTTACATTTTATTTTTAGTCTGCGCGGAGTTTTTCCGGACCTCAGAGGTCATGGGTTATGGGCGGACAAGGAGCAGTGCACAAGTATTCTAGCCTCGCTCTGGAAAAAGGGGCTTAATGCATGTGCGTAAAGTGTCGTCCCAGATTAGCCTGCGCTGTCCGCCCAGGCTAATCAGAGACGAAACTTTCCGCTTTTATTGTTTTTTTTTAATGAAGTCTCTTCCATGCGAAAATCAAGTTAAGGCGGAAAGTGTTATCCCTGACTGGCATGTGAGTACTGCAGAGGCTAATCTTGGAGGACACCTTACGCACATGCATTAAGCCCCGTTTTCTCAGAGCGAGCCTCATTTTTGTTTTCAGTCTTCACGGAGCTGATCAAAACCTCATAGGTCCTGGATGATAACGGAATAGAAGGTACAGCGCACAAGTATTTACATTTTCTCACAACGTATGTCATAACGGCAAGATCTGGAACATGTTTCGCAGAGAATTAATTATGTGTCCATCATCTGCCGCCTGGCAGGATTGCGATCTGTGACGTCATTGGTACCGTTTTTTATTACTATTCACGTACCGGCTACTTACTTTATTAAATTTATTCTACATAATTCATAATAAGGTAGATATAGAAGATAACGTCAATCTGAACGACAAACAAAATCGTGCAAATAATTTATTTTTAAACTATAATCAACGATGAATTGCCTCTACATTGGCCTTGCACGCTTTTCTAGGGTTCTTGACGTCATTTTATATAACGGTCAAATAATCCTCTATATTCGAGATAATGTGTTTGAGTCAAACTCTGGAGACATCAAGCTCCACTTTTCGATGTTTTGGAAACTACAGTCACCTCAAATGATACGGTATTTGAAGCTTAAATTTATCACTTTACATTTAATTATATGTTGCGATATCAAACTTAAAACATGTTAACATTTTTTTGGAACAGCGACCTCAAACATCGGTCGCAACGAAATACAAACATTAACTTCAAAGTCCATTTTCCTATTATGAATAAAGGTTTTCAGTTGAGATACAATCCGCAAGCTTGTTTGTAAGAAACAAGCTTATACAGCTGTTTTACTTATCCAAATTACTTATTAAGTTCTGAAATTCTATGTTAATTATCAACAATTTACATTTAATGTTACTGAACTCAGTAATAAGCTTAGGATTCGTGTAGGTATTACTGGTTTAATAAACTTATCATGTTTTCTTAGAAATAGTCAATGCTGTCATTTTGTTATACATTTATTGAAATACTGTTTGGGCGTGCGATCGCACACTAGCTTATGGCGTACCATTTGGGTCAAAAGTAAACAAGACCTACTAGGTTTAAAGAAAAATGTACGTCGACGCACATTTTTCTTTTAACCTAGTAGGTCTTGTTGACTTTTGACCCAAATGGTACGCCATACTAGCTGTCTTAGCATATATGCTCCAGATTAGAATCAAACACCTTTGGCATGTCAACTGACCAATGGCATTACTTTTAAATTAATAAAATCACAGCATTCATGTTTGTCAGACATAACCTTTTATTTTATGCCATATATGAACTAAGATAAAATAGTTTCCAAAATCCTGTCTCGAAATATTTCAATATGCTATGCATGTAGCAAGAAGCGTTTAATCGCACTTACATAGACCACGATAGGGGCCTTCCTTTATTTGAATATCAAAGAAAAGGTTACAAGAAAGTAATTGAATTTAACGCAAAGATGGGGAAAAAAACACCAATCTTTTTGATGTGGACAAAACCGTTTGTTTGCATGTGTTTGTTGAGCTTTATTCTTTTTAATTCATTGGTGGATAAACGAGGTCAAGCCTTAATGTTTAGTGAAATTAATCATCGTTTGCTTTCATTCAGTTTTACAATAAATACGACCTTTAAGTTCATTATGCATAAAACGTGATCTTTAATTGCCGGTAAATTGCCTTAATGAAAGGGGCCAATACACTAGGGGCGTTTTATATGAGGACTCGGGAGCGAACTTTGACACTTATTCCGTGACGGACACTTGAAGAGGTAACCTTAGATCTTTTATGGGAAAAACACTACCGGGTAGATATAAGTGTAACGGATTTCAACGTATATTGCAATATTCTCTCAACAAACACCAATGTAATTATAGAGAACGATTCAAACTCCAGACGCTTCGTTAGAAGAGAAATTCGTGTTAGTCATTTATTTAAT
>VMBQ01000064.1:122544-175876 GCA_007657795.1 Dreissena rostriformis | reverse complement strand
GGGGGGGGGGGGGGACAAAAACTTACTTCGAACTATAAATGCCATCGGAACATTCCGATTTCCGTTTCGCTTTTGGGCGTCGGCTCTTTTTTCCAGAGTATAAAACCAAATATTTATTCTTATCTTTAATTTTGTCACGCTCTTCGTTTTCATTTCGTTTTTGTATGCAACCATCTCAACAAAAGCCAGACGCAGGTTTGCGTGTTGTGTGTTTTTTGCAAGCAATTCACAAATAAAGCAGCAACCCAACATTCTAAGAAAATATAACAATTACTTTATTGGCGTCGTAAACTTTAGGACAGGTAAAATACAATTCCAAGACAACGGGATATGGATAATCTGTTTACGACTCTAAACCAAACAGTGGCACCTCATTGTTGTCGTTGTTTCACGGTTTCGTCTGATGTAAAGATAGCGCGCGCCAATTACATTTGCAGACGACAGATAAAACATGGAACTCCTGGTAAACAGTTTGACGATTTAAATGCCGCTCATCGTGTTGGACCCATTTTACGCAACAGGTTTGGGTAATTATTAAGTAATGAATATCGCTCTGCTTTTCTTTAGCAGGATTTATTTTTGTCTCGCGCGTGACGTCGCTCAGTGCGGGATAACATGAACATGTCTGCAACGGTCCTGTCCAAGAACCCTGTGCCACTCTGTATGTCAATATATTATACAGATTATGCAGGAACGATTGCAGATTAAAAATGTTATAAACGCGTTTTCCAGACGCGTGCCATAAAACCCACAAGTCAAAGACACGACTTCGTAATAAATGCGCTAACAACTTTTCCTGGGCGGATTTAGATGTCATAGGCGATGACAAGGCTTTCGTTTATTATACTATCACGCGTCGTTTGTGTTTCTGGTTATAGGAAGCAATGAATGGAATCCAAGAACGTGTTAATAAGCGAATCTCATTAAAAAAGGCATGCATGTCAAGACCTTTGGCATTCTTTTTGAATCTATGACAGTTATTTTGAAAATCGTTATTTTACCAAACTGTGCACATGCCCCTGTAATACGCTGACCACTCATAAATCACATGATTATATTTATAAATGCAAATAACTAGCTCTGAAAAATATCACCGATCATATTGTTCGAAATCAGGAATGGTCTTTTTGGAACATGAAACCTTTTTTTGTCGCACACGTCCTGCATACTTTACATTATTGATAATTTAAATGATAATTCCAACATGCTGAAGAATACGTACATACATGTATATACACATATTTTGATATAGTGTCAAACCAACAGTTCACTTGCACAGAAAGACAACCGTTTCAATGGCCTAATGGTTATATTAATTAATGAAACATAATGTTTTTTTCTCCACTAACAGCAATAAAACAATCTCTTATTAAAAAACTCGTTAAATGCAATCTGGACAATCAAAAAGCGTAAGATTTCGACTTTGAATACAACAATCATGTCACAATTTAATTATATATTATGCTTTATCGAAATGCAATCAGCGATATGCAAAACGTTCAGCATTAAAATATTTACCGGTAATTTACTCTGTGTTCTCTCTATTAACCTCCCACAAAGCAAAACATGTAACGTTAACTCATAGCACCGTTATAGTTTACTTTCCCATGTTCGCACGCTCATAGATACCAATGTACTCGCCAGACAGCCATCCGATAAGAAGCAGATCTGAGTGAGAAAAAGGGACGAAAGTCAAGATATCATTTATAAGAGACATTCCGATTGAAAATCAACGAAACCAAATAACACAAAACGGAATCAAAGACGTTTTTAGCCGGTTTGTACCGAAATTCTTTGAACTTAAGTTATAAGTGATGTTTTATTGTGGCCTCAAACAGAATTAAACATTATATTACATGTAATTATCACAAATCGCCACAGATCTAAGTCCTTTTTACGATTGGAATCATCGGATATACGTATCAGCTCCGTAAGTGACGTCTTAAGCCGAGTGAAATTTGCTCTGCCTGTGAAGCTTACTGAAGTAATGATGAGGGGCATTGATTTGTAGAACGCGATAGTTAGTTTAAATTGCGTAATTGCCGCGAGTACTTAGATGGGACGCTGATTGTGCAATTAATAATCAACCGACCTTAGAAAGCTGGCGAGAATTCGAACACCAAAGTAGTTAATATGATGGTAAAAACTTTCGTCTGAAAGACAATTTAATACATTGCAATACAAAAATTTTGCACGCATTTCAGATTCACGATACATAGCAAGAAGAAGACATGAACGTCAACATTCTTGTAATGGGAACTTGTTTTCTCGCTAATTGAGTAGAACAAACACTAAGAACACTTGGTTATAGACAGATAAAATAACATGCCTTAAATTAAATTAATACTAGATACATCGCAAACAGGGAGCCTTATATAATGAAAAAAGCTATATATTACCTCAAAAACAGCGATCGGTCATTTTTAGTTGCGTGCACTTTACACATAATCTGTCAACTAAAGTATACTGCAAAAAGCAAACATAACCACGGACTTTTTCTGTCCTTTTGATAGGTCCGCCATTTTAACTTATACCATTTTAGCTTACAAGTGCCGTGTAATGCTTCGTGGGTGGCTGCGGTTTTGTGATGTTTGTAACCAGTCAAACAATGAATCCGCGCAGATGTTGATAACATGACTAGGTAAGACAGTGACCAAAAGAATTTCGTTCAAAACAGGCGTCTGGAACAACGGTTACAAAGAAGTAGCAACTGGATAAGTGCGATGGAGTTTACAGTGTATTCATACGCGCTTAAATTCCATTGCGAGTCGTTCGATTCAAAGAGTCGTGCAGGAAAAGACCCTAGTATTTTTATTTGCAGACACTTATATGATAACAGTATATAGACACGGATATGCTTACACAATCCTTGCAATTGCCAACATTAAATAGTTATGTAATCCAGAAAGTAACTGTTTGACTTTGAAATTCGGATGTAACAATAAAATTTGAACGAGTCTCACATAAAACTATGCTTGTTTGCATTTATACTTTCCTAGAAGTATACATACATATGCTGTTTTCGCTTTGAATTCCGTAATGTGTGATTGTTAAATATTACTGTACCCATTTATTACAAGAGAAAACATTGATCTATTCTTTGAAGTTGAATGAACGTGGCATAAAAAGGACGTTAATTCACACAGTCCAAATTTCGTACGTAAAGTAAAATTTCAGACAAAGAATCAAAGTTTTCCTTTTTGTTTGGTTATATATGTCTGAGTCGTATTAAACCAAAGTATTACCAAAGAAAACACCGTTTAACTATATGAAAACGCACGAGCATATTGTTTCACCGAATAAATTAAAATTAATATAGTAACAAACATTCGGAAACATTTAAGTAGTCACTACATAGGTAATAGGCCAGATTTGTATTATTGAGGATATTTTAACCCTAAATCCGGTAATATGCTATTATGTGGATATTGTGATGATAAACAACATGTGTTCAGGTACATTCCGGAATTTTGTCTATGATGATTTATTTTGAAAGAAATGGGATAGATTTCTTTAGATGATGTAGAATGTTTATAATCATGTTTCCCGCTGACATTTTGATATGGAAATACAGAGAAACATAGAGAACAATTGGATGTACTTTTAAACGAACACATAATTAAGGATTTTAGCTGTAAATCTAGTTGTTATTTAGATTTTATGATTAAGTAATGGTTTCTTTTATTATATAATCATGTTATAATACTGTCAAAAATGTGATATTTTTGCATATCCTGTTATAATACTATCTTAAACATCGTGTGTGTGCTAATTATGTGAATTAATTACAGAAAGTATGCATTTTAGTCGGCGGAATTGTGGTACTTTGTATATTTATATGACTTGTGGTTAGTGCTAAAAAGTTTATTTATATTCCAAAAATAGTGCAGTGAACCATATTTCATCTTGTCTTATGACGAGAATAAAAGAGAATGACATTTGAGAATTTGGCACAATTGTATTGCTCATGACTTTTTGTTTAAATTCTTATATGTGGCTGAAATAATAATATTTTTATCTGTCGAATAGAATTGATAAAAATATGATTTTTGTACCATCTATGTAATGTAATGTATGTTATTTGTAATATTTGATATAAATCAATATAAATTTATGTATTACAGCTTACAAACTATCGACAATTTACCTTTTTTCAACTTTCACCAGTTGTAATCGGTATATTTAGCTTTAACACAAGTAGAAAATTAGCAGGTTTAAGGCACACGTGCATGTTGCTTAATTGCAAATAAAATCAAAACAGACCCGGTGATCCTATGTCTATATTTCTTGTTTAACCTCTATGTTTTTTTGCAAACTCATTTTCAAAAATATATATTATTGGGGAAAATATCAGAAAAACTGCCGCAATTAAAACTTTAAAGCGAGTTTATACGATCTTCATGTAAAAAACCCAAAATAGTTGAGCACTTTGATGTATAACAAACTTGAATAAAAAGAAGAAATGATACTTATTGATCAAAACAATTACAGATTGAGACATTGAACATTGTTTTGTTTTTTTCCAGTCGACATGTCATTAATGTGTCAAACGTATGTACACTGTTGTGTGCAGTTTTCGTACTTACTTTTGTGCGTAGGAAGATGGGAGGACCACTTAAAGCCCCATTAACACTCAAAATCAACGAATACTTCGTAAAATATTTCGTAAAATAAAGTTAACCATTAAAAAATCAGGGTTCCTCATAGCAATAGCAAAAATTTCAACATAGATTTAACGAGATAAAACATGCTCGTTTTTATTTTTTGTAGCACAATATATTCCATTTTAATTTCCCGTAACGATATCTATTCAAACGACACACGAACACTAACATGGTACATGAACATGTGTGGAATATATTGTCCCCCAAAAAACAAAAAAGAGCATTTAGTATCATGTTTAATCTATTACCAGATCACATATAGCGTTGTAATTTTGTCTATAGCTATAAGGAACATTTCAAACAAAGTTATATATTTTATTAAAATTTAACTCTTTCACATATATGTGCTGGTTTAAGATACAGGAACTAAAATGTTGATATTTTTAATCGGTTATAAAACAGATGAGATTTCATTATATTAAAGGCCTCAGGCTAAGTTCGAGTACGAATACCAGTTAACATAAAGTGTATACATCTTTTTATATTGTTTTCGTTTCGAGACTGAATATTTGAGTACATAAAGTTCACCAATGCATAGACATTTTGACGGTGCAGTCTTATGCAAATTACGGAGTACATGTAAGTGCCTTGAATTGCCTTCCATGTCGAGATTATGTCACATGCGCACATGTGAACTTTTGACATGCTTCGTGCTTTGACTTCAAAATGTTACTGCACAATGATTGTGGTTAATGGCGGTCTATATCATCTGTGTTATTTTTGTTTTCACAATAAATATGTTTCATCAAGTCTTAAGAAAATAGGACGGATACAAAATATAATTAAATTGCATGTCAAAGATTTCAAACTTCAAACAAATTTAAAGAATAAAACATTGGCATGTGAAAATTAAGGCATTTATTCAACTTTTTTTAAGAATGGCTGTGTTCACAGATGTATAAAAAATATATTCATGCAGCGGTCTTATAGAGTTTAGAGTTTATTTCAACATACATTAGGCTTTACGCCCATGAGTACAAACATATTACAACACAATATGTTCACAAATGGTCAACGACGTGCAGAATTTCTAACTAAACGTAGATGAAAATCGTAATATAACAAATTTGATTACCCTTTATTGTATTTTGTATTTTTATATAAAGTAGATAAATAAATGAAAGTACTTGGAGAGAAAATATTGATAATATAAGTCTCAAAATTTAAAAACTTAAACAACAAAAATGGATAGATTTCGTACTCTGTTTTAATTGCAAGTCTGTAAAAGGTCAATAAACTCGATCATGTTTGTGTTCTTCCAAAAGTATTTATTTATGCTCTTTTTACGTAAATTTATAAACATTGGGCATTCAAGTAAAAATGACATTCGTCCTCAAGAGTGTTACCGTGTTTGCATTTTCTATTTTGAAACGGTATCTATTCAGACTTGTGCCATCTCCCTGCTTCCACTCCAAATCTATGGACAGATACTCTAAAACGAGTTAACGCAATTCTAAATTTTGAAACATTTACTACATTTAAATATGGTTGGAACTTTCAGCTACTGTAAAGGCTTTAACTTATACCTCTGGTTGTGTTTTCCATTTCACTTGACCAGGTTTGCAAAAACATATCAGATATTCGTTGTTTAACTATGGATAAAAATGTATTAATATCTCCTACCTCTTGTAAAAACCATAATTAACTAAATCCTAATCTGTCTAATAAATCCTTGAGAGATTTTACCCGAGACCTTTTTCTGGGTATATTTCATGATCATGTAATTACATATCATAAACAATTTTTATGTACTCGACACCATCAGATTGTAATATTTTAAACCAGTACTTTAAACAAAAATGATACGTTCATTTATTAACGGTACACGTCCCAGTTCCTCATAAACAAAATTATGTTGTGTTTTTTTGCAACCTCACATCTAACACTTGTTTACAGTATCGTATATGTATTCGTTCAATCTGAACACTATTATTTAATCCCCATACTTCACAACCATAGCTTAGAATAGGTTCAATAAGTTTATTAAAAAAGCCCAAGTCTATGATTAACTGATATATCTGAGTATTTAACCAAATTTGATTTCAGCTTGTATATTGATTTAAGAGCCTGTCATGAGAGTGCGTCATATGTTAATGAAAAAGAACCCCCAGTTGTAAATTATATACCTAGGTATGTAAAACTATTGACTATTTCTACAATGTTTGCTTTGTAATAAAAAAAATTAAATTTCGTCTATTCTGTCCACGTTAAAAAAAATCAGTATTTTTGTTTTATTCACATTAACGCATAGCTTCCATTTAGTACAATACTGCTCTAATAAATCTTATCCATTTTGCAGTCCATCTTCCGATTCCGCAAATAATACAATATCATCAGCATATAACGATAAAAACACTTTTAACATACCAAATCTAACTCCTTCAAACTTATTAAGAATAAAATGTTGCTCAATATCATTTGAATACACCGAAAACAAAAATATTTACGAGTAATATAATGGCCTTATGTTTTTTAACACCTTGTTTTATACTATTTTGGTCACTTTCATATTTCTATGCATGTGCTTATTGCTTATATATTGTCAATTTAGTATGTATAACGCTGAACTGCACTTGTTCAAGTTATATGACAAAACTTTCTGTTCTGTTCTGTTTTGTTTTGTTCTATATTTACGTTTCTTTGCTTTAACCTTACCGAAATGATAAGTAACGTCGTGAGCACTGGACATTTGAGTAATGAAGGCATTCGAGGATAAAAAAGTTTCTATTAAAAACCATAAATATTTGCTCAGCATGCGACCAGATTAACACGTATTTTGTTTTTAATTTAGTTTATTATAATATGCGAAAAATGCGTAAACATGTTAACTTTTACTAACGCACGATAACGCTCGAAAATTGTAAGCAGAAAATTCAAATGATTTAGCATTTTTTTTTTAAATACAAATATAATAATTATTTTTGTGTGTGTAACAATAGAGATTAAGGTGTGTTTGCCAGGAGTACCGATTGCATTGGTAAAGTTATTCTTGTTTATGTTGATAGCAATTTATAAAATATACGTTTTCTTATGGGATAACGCATGCCCGTGAACTTTAATATCAGTTTTATTTAAAATAATTCAACGGTATGAAAAATAAAAACAATAATATAAAAATGTGTTAAAAACAATTGACGATTGTCATTTAATATGCTGTTTAGGCATTTTAATTGCTACATAAACAAGAAATGTGTTCGTGAAACACTTTGTCCCCTTTTGAGCGATTTTGACCCATATATTTGACCTTTGACTTTGAAGGATGAACTTGACCGTTCACCACTTAAAATGTGCAGCTCCATGAGATACACATGCATGCCAAATATGAAGTTGCTATGTTCAATATTGCAAAAGTTATGGCCAAATGTTAAAGTTTGTGCAAACCAACAAACCAACAAACCAACATACAGAGCAAAAACAATACGTCCCCCAGTATAGACTGGGGGACATAAAAATGCATTTGATCAAATTACATGGATTTAAATAAATTGCGTGCACAAATATAGCTGAAACGACGTTTCTTTATATCTAGAAACAAGATCAACTGTGTTGTCATAGAACTAGGCTGACTTGTTTAATTTAGTAAACTCTCTGACATATAAACTATTCTATATTGAAATGTCAACATTATGAAGAAAATATACTGGTGTGTTTAACATGCTTATTTAAATCAAATTATAATTCTTGGTAGATCGATAGTCAATATTTCTAATTTTACAACATAGACGCATTTAGATAACCTCTTTGAATACATATGTGCTCAAACTGTTAACACTAACATGTTTTATGTTTTTTTAAACGTCAACCAAACGTATAACCCAATAAAGAATTAAGAGCTTTTTTATTATGATTTGAACATGTTTGAAAATGTCATGTTATTTTTTCATTAACCGTCTAAACACATTGTGTGTTGTTTGTTAATGCGTGTGTGTGCTTGCGTGCGTGTGTGAGTCTCTCTGTGTGTGTATGTGTATGTATGCGTGTCTTTGTGTGTGTTTTGTGTAACTCTGACACGATATGTTCTATGAGTACCAACTTTTATCAATGTTTACACTGAAGTATATTTCTATATACTTATGTACAACTCAAAAAAACAAATGTAATTCTGAATGAATGTGTTTTTAATGTTATATTACCCATGTTTTTATGTAAGCAAATGTTACTGGTGTCAATGTAAATATCAAACATGGAAACATAAATGAGAAAAAAACATAGACGCATTTGTTACTGCCATAGTAACATTGGCTTTCCCAACACAACTCTTCAAACTCTGCAGACATACGTGTTCAATATCCTACGTGTAAATCTGTTCTTTGCTTCTAAGTCTTAGAACGGTCCCCCAGGTCACACCAGATATTTTCATCACACTCTGGATGTTAGATGCTTCTGGGGTCATGTAAGGGCGGCCAAGGACAACTAAGAACAATTAAGGACAGCCAATGTTTGCTTAAAGTCATCCGTGTGCATCGATTGCCTCCTGTATCGGTAAAGAATGACGTCTCGTGAGTCCGGTAATCTCTTAGTCATCCCACCGATTGCCTCCTGTATCGGTAAAGAATGACGTGTCACGAGTTCGGTAATCTCTAGGTCATCCCATCGATTGCCTCCTGTATCGGTAAAGAATGACGTGTCACGAGTTCGGTAATCTCTAAGTCATCCCACCGATTGATTCCTGTATCAGCACGCATTGCGCTTTGTTTAAATCACTATAAATTTCAGACGGTGTTTAAATGATTCTACCATTCTACCATGTAAAACCGTAAATACTTATAAAGCATCACATGATCACATTTTGTCGATTAGAGCTATGCTCAGAGCCAGTATATCTGTTGTTTTTTTCCCCTGTAAATCCGCGAGGTAAGTGGGCAAGAACTTAAAAGCCACAGTAGCCAGTTAAAAAAGATCAGTGGACTCGAATTCACTAACGTTTTAAGTCTAGATTATAGACTCTGACTTAAGAAAAGAATCGCAATATCGTTTTATCTATAATTCGTATCATAAATCAATCACATTAAATATAAATAGAACTACACACAGATCAATTTTTATTCAGTTAACTTCATTTGATATCTCTAGAAAATTGATTTTTAAATTTTGGAAATATAAGTCTGAGTCTATACTTTTTGCGAATACGGGCCCTGCTGCAGCTGGCTTCCTATACTATAACGTGTAGTAATACTATCAAATTAAACAGAAAAATAGTCTTTTCTTGACCCCAGTACGGAGCACATTGACTATGTAAACGAAAAAAGGGAAGTTACAACAATACGAAGAATGATCTTACAACACTAATCCATCATGCACCAAAGAAACTAAATGTACCCGAGTGCATTCAGATACGAATAAGTGATACACCAATTTTTTTACGATAGTGTCTCACCTGACTCATAAGGCTACCATGGTAACACCCAGGGGCTCCTATTTCGACCAGCAATCGTGATTTTGCGCTGTCTCATCCTCGAGCACCTCACGCCATCTTGCGGCGATTCGATAGCCAACGCTGTCACCCTGTGTACCCGAACAGCCCCTTCCACCCACACTCGAAATGGCACGTGATATACAGAGCCCTTGCTAATAATTACCACACTGATTGGTTACATCACCTTTGGCGGGGGCATTTCGCGAAACGAGGTACACACAAAGTCAACCCAAACCGTTGGAAAAGTAGGAAATGGTGAACGTGTTTGTACTTCAATCCGGTGATCGAGATCGTAAGAAAATATTATATTTCATACGTTCTACTAGATTTTCACATGGACCCATTTCTCTCTGGGTTAGAGTGACACTCTGCAACATATCAGGTATATATTTTCGGTTTGATTGCTCTGATAGTTTGTATGAGAACTTCTTGTGGCGTGAGAAACGCGGATGTATTTCTAGAGCTTTTAAGTTTTGAACCTTGTAAATGTAAATACTGCAAATCTTTAATATAGACCTTATCGCTCACGTTATCCGCTATTTGCACTTAGATGGTTAAAAATGATAACTTGAAACAACAAGAGAAAGAAAAAACAACAGCAAAAAACTCATGTGAACATGCAATGTGAAGACCGTTCTTTTCAGGTTAAAATACATAAGAAAATAATAACAAAAACTTCGCCTGAAATTGAATATCCACTCCAATGCGAGTGATATAAACGTCAAATAAATGCACCAGATATTCTTTTCCTTGACATGCGCTCATGCACAATGATTCTATAAATAGCGCCCCGCCACCATGCCTATCAGTCGGTCATCGACGGCTTACAAACGCCACGCCCCTGTGCGACGTCACCACGTTAACACGATGATTGATTGTTGCGTGATTCTGATGTAAATTATCTCTGTTGTTTCATCTATTTTAATAATTGTTAAATTGCATGTCGTTTTGCATCTCAAAAGGATTTAAGAATTTTTGTTCGCAGATTTTGCATGATTTACACTAGATTGCCTAGTTTCTGAGACATAAATTCTGGTGGCAAGGTTTTCAATGAATTAAATGTAATACGAAAATCCACGTCTTGTGAAAAGAATACACACACCATATATAATTCCGGACATTTACACAGGTAAGTGGCCATGCTTCTTTTCAACAGTCGTTACAACTTATATGAAAATGATCACCACTGTCTGTTTAAATTTGTTACTGACTAAAATATTATCAATTTATAAAGTTTCTATTTTTTTTTTACTTGAAATGTAAATCAGTCCAATACATGGTCATATACAACATGTCGCTAACAACATTAACACTCTAAAATTACGCACATGACATATACACATGATAAAGAAGATAGTGAAAGGATTTGGAGCAAACTTGCAACCCGGGGACTTAAACTAGAACTTTGATCTTCACCTCGAGAATATATTTTTTAAAGCCCCGCATATGTTGTTTTTTTATTTTATGTTTAACTGCGGAACCATACGGTGTTGATTGTTAAAAGTTTATTATCAAGCGTTTTATAATTTGCTAAATGTTAAAAGTTTATTGTAAAGCGTTTTATTATTTGCGAAATGCTTTTTGAAAGTCTATTACTATGCAGTTAACAGTTGAACAACATTTTATGTATTATTAAGATATAATCATTGACAATTCTCTCATGAAATGTAACAACAGGGTTATTTATATTTCCATACAATACACTTCGAAACTCTGTTGGGTACCTTATATATGCGTGTTCAATTTTCCTATCAAATAGATCTATTAAGAACTGTTTTCATATTACAGGTAATCTTATTTGTGATATTTATAAGTGGACTAGCATTACACTAAAATGAAACACACGAACGTTTTTGTTCATCCATGTAACTACTGTTTGATACTTATATTTAGAGTAATAGTTCTAATTGAAAGGACACGGAAACGAGCAAATCAGAATGATGAAAAGCCAGTGGCGAATCCAGAAACATGTTTAAACAAATGTAGTCATATGGTCCGAGGGGATGCCCATACAGTTTTTGTACAAATACAAAATTGAATGCGATTTTGGGGCTGATGTGTATTTGATTTTGCAACAATAGATAGCGGATATTTGTGATCACTGACATGAACACATTTTCTGTTTCATTTATGTCCCTTTTTCGAGAAAATAATAAACAGCTGTTTCCCTTTCGCTGAAAAGTTACCCTTTCTCCCGTGGCGTGCCTCAATACATATCAATACACAAAATGACGTCATTAGTGTTTGCATCGTCCTCCGCCTAAAGAAAAAGTCCAATTTTTGATGGTTTACGAGTAAACAAAGCTGAAAGGTTTTTAACATTTTGTTGCTCTTGCTTAAATAAGCAAACAAAGTTAAGCATAAAATACTGCTAGTGTAACAACATTTACTGAACAGTACATGTCCGTGATGTCGTAGGAATACGCAAATTTTAACATATTTTCATTCATACAGTGCGCCATTTTTACAAACTGTCAACTGATTAATTTAGTGTTTAAAACTGTGGATTAACACCAAACCGAATTATTTTTAATCGTTTTAAGTGTTGATGAGCAAGATTAATCGCTATCACTGTCACTGGGGATCATTCTAATCCTTTGGAACAGTTGCCGCACCATGTCAGGGCTGGAATCATGATGCACATGTCTCTGTTGTTGGACTTGCTGCTGAGACAGCGTGTTTTGTTCCTTCCGATTTAAGTTGAAGACCACGTTTTCATGAAAGTGAGAGTTCATGAAAAACCCTCTTCCCATCGGCATCTCACAGGAATCCCCGAAATTTTGTGAAGAAATTGGCATTGTAGGACGAGCGGGAACCCGAGGCACGATGCTGTTTGGACGCGACGAGTCTGACAAAATGTCAGAAATGGCCATTGACGAAGTAGAATAGAAAAGTAGTTCCGAAAATGTTAAATTTTATCATTAGGTACAAAAGAAACCTTAGTATCTCATAAGAATTTCAAAGCATGCATTTTATTATTATTTGTACGTAAATTAGGTCGAGGCAGCTGTGTTATTGTGCCTTAGCGTGGCTACGACGCTGAAAGCGATTGTATATTTTCTTATGATTGCTTCGCGCGAAACAAAAAAAAATCCTCTTATATAAGGATATTAAATGCAAAAAAGGAAGAAATGACGCATGTTGATAATTAAACTTTCAAGCACACTATAAGTGAATAAAATGGGCAGACACAAAAAGAAACATTTTAAATATCTATTGAAAATTGGAATAGCTCAGTTTGATTAAGATCTTACAATTGATTGTTTTCTTTGTCAATGCTTACATTGATCTTCTTGAAAATCTGCGCCAGTATTCACCAATACAAAGTTTTGCGAATACTTTCGAATTTCCATTCTCAAGAGATAAATAAAACACTTTTACAAAAGTGACATTTTTATTTTTAGCTCATTGTTTAAGTACATAATATATTAAGTACCCACTTCATTTTCACAATTTTCGCTCTATTTGAGGCGCAGCTTCTTTTGTACCTTAATTGTACTCTTTCACCGCCACGAAGTGCTCGAATTTGACAACATCCGTTGCCAGCTCATCATACGATCACAAAGTGTCATCGAAAGCCTTTAAGCGAACATAACAAGAGCACTCGGTGTCATCAGAAGCCTTATCGATGTCACATCATGATACCGGATACCGAAGGATGGGACTATGTTTTGTGTATAGATACAGGAACTAGTCCTTGAGAAAATTGAATGCAGATATAATCAACGATACTCGAGACAGAATCTGCTACCACCTACACGCCACTACACAATATACTTTCCCTGGTTTATTGAGTTGAATGCAAAGGAAATACCTCTTGTTTTGAAAAATGCAAGACGGTATTTGTTGTCAATTCTTCAAACGAGACCCATACTATTATAAATTGAGCCGCGCTCTGTGAAAACAGGGCTAAAGTGTCGTCCCAGATAAGCCTGTACAGTCCGCACAGGATCATCAGGGACGACACTTTCCGCTTAAACTAGATTTTCGCAAAGGAGAGACTTCCTTTTAACGGAAAATACCATAAAATGCAAATACAGGCAAAAAAGTTAACGTGTGATATTGGATTGCGATCTTTACAACTCGAAAACAAGCATTTTTGTGTACGCAATACGTTATCAACCCATTGAGAACATTGTCCGATAGTATTATTGTATTCATTATAGTTACAGTCCTTATCGTTTTTTTTTTATAAATGTGGCAACGGCAACACAAATCCTCGAACATGGAGCATGAAAAGTGACTTTCTCAAACTTATTAAGCGCATCCTTTACCAATCGAATATATGTATTTTTCACTGAAACACACGCTATTAACTGATGGCATATGATCTATGCAACTCTTTTCGGTGACCAAGGCTTTAACCCTAGGCAGGCAACCAAGTTGTATAATTATATTTTGTATTTATACTACCCAATAATACATAAAGATTAAAGTTAATGTTTCAAAAAAGAGGAATTCATGAAATGTCAAGATTCATGGAGTTATTCAAATGTTAAGTGTACATTATATGTAATTATTTTCAGGAAGTATTCATATTGATTTATTGTGTAACAGATGTGTAGCTCAATCATAGAAAGCTCTAGAAATGTTATGGATATATAGAGCCATGTTAATCAAAATTACCTTATCGCAACTGGCCTTTTAAGTAAGTAAATTCCATTAGGATGGCTCATTCGACTCATTTACAGGACCAACATCATAACAAGAAGAGTTCCAATTGCATCAAGCATCATAGGATATTACATAAATTGTGTTTGACAACGTAAGCTAAGACACTTTTACGATTTCAGCTTAGACGCCTCAAAATTATTTTAATAGGTTTTATTCGCGATAAGCTATCGCTAATTACATCTTTATAGAAATATAACCGAACGCACTTACGTTGTCTCAGAAGATCCCATAGCGGTTACCGTAACATTAATATTTCTTTTCAAGTTATGCGAACGTTTAATTTTTATGGCCTAAATTTGTTAATAAATATATTATTAAAACCGAAACCTGTCTGTCCGGAAGACGAGCAACTTACCTCTTACTTTTATCTTCAAAGAAACACCAATATTAGACACTTGCAATAATAGACAATCTACATAATACGATTTCATTTTCCAGTGGTTTATGTCTCATTAGAGATACCTCACCGCTTCAGTATCAGACATTGCGTTTACACCAACTAAGTTCACAGGGAAGATAATTTTATCTTATGCAATTGTACTTGTATCTGACGAGTTTACATTCCAAAAATAATATTGTTTGCGGGGGTCGACAAAGAATGCGATATTTTAAACATGTTTGAAGAGACGGTTATATTATGCAGCATACAGTGCGAGTATAATTACCTGAATTCGAGTAAAAGTGTACATACATGATTTCACTATGTCTCTATAACTTTGACTATCCAATGGCTCAATATGAAGATATTTAACTAAACAAATGTTCTGATTTTTTTATGACAATTTATGTTTTCGCCGTGATTAAGTATATTTTAATTTTATATAGACTCTTTATGTCACCATTTTGAACAGAGCATGATCCGCGATGATATGACACACGCGCACGCGCCATTGTAGCGTCTCTGTTTTGAACACCCATGTCTTGAGGTGCAAAATATTTACGTTAGAGCTCTACTTAATTAATATATGTCCATAGACCACGTTCGATGAAATCGCAGATGATTCAATCAACTAGCGTCGTATTTACATTTTATTTTCAGTCTGCGTAGAGTTGTTCCGGACCTCAGAGGTCATGGGTAATGGGCGGACAAGGAGCAGCGCAAGTTTTTTAGCCTCGCTCTGAACAAAAGGGGCTTAATGCATGTGCAGAAATTTATCGTCCCAGATTATCCTGTGAAGTCCGCACAGGCTAATCAGTGACGAAACTTTCCGCATTGATGGTATTGTTCGTTTAAATGAAATCTCTTCCTTGCGAAAATCAAGTTAAGGCTGACATGTGAGTACTGCAGAGGCTAATCTTGGAGGACACATGTTACTTTACGTACGAAATTGGGACTGTGTGAATTTACTTCCTTTTTATGCCACGTTCATTCAACTTCAAAGAATAGGTAAATGTTTTCTCTTGTAATAAATGTGAACAGTAATATTTATTAACAATCAAACATTACGAAATTCAACGCGAAAACAGCATATGTATGTATACTTCGTGGAAAGTATAAAAGCAAACAAGCGTATTTTTATGTGAGACTCGTTTAAATTTTATTGTTACATCACAATTTCAAAGTCGAACAGTTACTTTTTCGATAGCATAACTATTTATTGTGAGCAAATGCAAGGATTGTGTAAGCATATCAGTGTCTATATACTGATATCGTATAAGTGTCTGCAAATAAAAATACTATGGTCTTTTTCTGCACGACTCTTTGAATCGAACGACTTGCAAAGGAATTTAAGCGCGTATGAATACACTGTAAACTCCATCGCACTTATCCAGTTGCTAGTGCTTTGTTACCGTTGTTTCAGACGCCGGTTTTAAACGCAATTCCTCTGGTCACTGCCTTAGCTAGTCATGTTAGCAACATCTGCGCGGGTATATTGTTTGACTGGTTACAAACATCACAAATCAAAACCGCAGCCACCCACGAAGCATCACATGGCAAATGTCAGAAAATATGGTATAAGTTAAAATGGTGGACATGTAAAAAGGACAGCATACATGCTTGTTTTTGTTTTCAGTTTTTTTTTAGTTTTTTTTTTCATATTCAATGTTACTTTAGTTGACAGATACTATTTTAAGTGCAAGCAACTAAAATGAGCGAACGCTGTATTTGAGGTAATACATAGTTTTTTTCATTGAGTAAGGTTCTCAGTTTGTAATGTATCGAGTATTTATTTTATTTAATGCATGTTTTTTTATCTGTCTACAACAAAATGTTCTTAGTAAATATTTCTTCCACTTAATTTGCGGGAAAACATTCACATTATATTAATGTTAATGTTCATGTCTTGTTCTTGCTATGTATGGTGCATCTGAAATGCATGCAAATATTCTTAATGTTAATATATTTAATTCCTTTGATCTCTTCCAGACGAAAGTTTGTATACCATAATATTAACTACATTTGTGTTCGAATTCTCGCCAGCGTTCTAAGGTCGGTTGATTATTAATTGCACAATCAGCGTCTCATCTAAGTACTCGCGGCAATTACGCAATTCAAACTAACTATCGCGTTATTTAAATCAGTGCCCCTCATCATTACTTCAATAAGCTTCACAGGCAGAGCAAATTTCACTCGGCTTAAGACGTCACTTACGGAGCTGATACGTGTATCCGATGATTCCAATCGCATAAAAACACGGACTTAGATTTGCGGCGATTCGTGATAATTACATCTAATTTAATGTTTAATTCGTTTTGAAGCCACAATAAAACATCACGTACACCTTAAGTTCCGAGAATTTCGGTACAAAGCGGGTAAAAACGTCTTTGATTCCGTGTTGTGTTATTTGGTTTCTTTGATTTTCAATCTGAATGTCTCACATAAATGATATCTTGATTTTTGTCCCTTTTTCTCACTCCGCTCTTCCGCTTATCGGGTGGCTGTCTAGCGAGTACATTGATATCTATGAACATGCGAACATGGGAAAGTAAACTATAACTGTGTATGAGTTAACGTCATATGTTTTGCTTTGTGGGAGGTTAATGGGGAGAAAAAAGAGCAAATTACCGGTAAATATTTTAATGTTGAACGTTTTGCATATCGCTGATTGCATTTCGATAAAGCATATACACTTCAATTTTGTCATGACTGTTGCAGTCAAAGTCGAAATCTTACGCTTCTTGATTGTCCAGATTTCATTCAACGAGTTGTTTAATTAGAGATACTTGTATACCTATTTATACGTTGTAAGTCGGAAAAAACCCTAAGTTTCAATAATAAGTGCTACCTATAGGCCCACGAAACGGTCGAGTTTCAGTGAAAGTGTACCGTTGGTTTGAAACTGAACCTATTTTTTGTATGTGTTTCTATCTATTCATTAGCATGTTGAAGTAACTATGTACCATTTAAATTGAGCCACGCTGCGGACTGCACAGGCCTATCTGTGACGACACTTTTCGCACATGCATTTAAAGCCCTTTTCAGTGCGAGGCTAATATGAGTCATAGGACATACAAGTAATACATCCTACATGGGAAGCATTACAATTCTGTTTTGTACTTGACCGTATACTTGCATACAATAACAGCAAAATAATATCAACATTCTCCTTGTAGCAAGAATAAGTAGAGGTTATTTTATGGAGAAAGTGTGCCTTTAGTGGTTATTTGCACACTTGGTGAGTTATTTGCACGAGGGCTTTAGCCCGAGTGCAAATAAACACAAAGAGTGCCAATAACCACTAAAGGCACACTTTCTCCATAAAATGACCTGTTTATTGCATATTCTTCATTTTTTTCCGTCACTTAAAGTTATTACAGCACCAGCTTTCCGTACTTTTATTTTCATTCAACTGATTACGAAATTTATGACGTATGTCGTGTGACTTCATTTATGTGACGAATTTTAGTGACAACAATTCGGACGTTGTGTTTTTTTTAACAGTTAAACATTTATTTTAAAAAGCATAGAACGGATCCAAAACGTATTTCGTATTGTGTGTTCGTAATGTATAATTGGAAACTTGGAGCATTGGATTAAAGTTGCCATTGATGTAAGAGTGTCGTTGACTAAATTTTGATGTAGGATGACTCCTGTTAAACTTAAAGCCAAATAGTGTCATCAATCTAATTAACAGTACAGTTCAATTTTCAGTTGCAATCGATATTTTTTCATTATTTCAATTGCTTCATGAATTGCACATTAAATGCCGCGGTACAAATAAATTATCTTTAGCTGGAATATTTATAATTTCTCGACCATCTCCAATGCTTTCGATCCAAATATTAAACATGTGAATGTCCGATATTGTTGTTTTCTTTGTGTTTTCGATTCGTTTTTGCATTGACGAATTCATATGTATCAGGTTCTTCTAAAATATCTCCATTATTTTTAAACGATTCGCTAGCGATTCCAAAACCCGTTCAGACGCCATTTTGTTTTGAAGCTCCGGTCGCCAATTACGTAACGTCAACGCGTGCCGACGATCCGCCGTTACTGGACAACAGGTGCGAGATAACCGGAAGTTTGCAAATAACAGATTTTGGCACAGTGTGCCAATAACCGGTTATTTGCACACTTTCTCAATACCGAGATTTTCACGAGTTATTCGCGAAAAAACGGCCAATTTTGTTACTAAATATAGAAACATATGCAATAAACTGTATTAATATTGTTGTTGACGCAGAGTAAGACTACAATTCGGAATGAACCGTTTGTTTGAACCTTTTAAAACACTTGAACTACCAAAAAGGTATTTGTTGATGACAGACCACGCACGAAACACGACGCCGTAAAAGCTCAACATGAGCACCTCGTGCTCGATACTTTACATATCGATACAACTCAAAACCATTGATATATTTCAAATAATTACTTTATATATGGGCCTCGCTCTGTGAGAAAGGAGTTTCATGCATGTGCGTAAGGTGTCGTCCCAGATAAGCCATTGCAGTCCGCACAGGCTTATCAGGGACGATACTTTCCGCTTAAACTGGATTTTTGCTAAGAAAAGGCTTTCTAAAAACAAAAAAATATCATACAAGCGGAAAGTGTCGTCCCTGATTAGCCTGTGCGGACTGCATAGGCTGATCTGGGAAGACAATTTACGCACATACCTTAAACACCCTTTTCACTGAGCGAGGTTCATAAAAAAAATGTTGTATTTAAAGATGTTATCGTCAGTTTTTCATAAAGTCTTGACCTATATGACTTTTTAATTATATTCGTTCATAAAAACGCTCATGGATTCCATATATTGCATAGTGAAAACCAGAAACGCAGACGATGCGCGTGATGATATGATAAACGAAAGCCTTGTCACCGCCTATGACATTTAAATGCGCCCAGGAAAAAAAGCAAGCGCATTTATTACGAAGTCGTGTCTTTGACTTGTGGGTTTAATGGCACGCGTTTGGAAAACACGTTTATAACAATTCTCTATTGCAATCGTTCCTGCATAATCTGTATGATACATTGACACACAGAGTCTCGGACGTGACCGTTGCAGACATGTTCATGTTATTTTGCACTGAACGACGTCACGCGCGAGACAAAAAATAAATCCTGCTAAAGAAAAGCAGGGCGACATTAATTTCTTAATAATTACCCAAACCTGTTGCGTAAAATATCCAACACGCTGAGATGCATTAAAATCGTCAAACTGTTTACCAGGAGTTCCATGTTTTATAAGTCGTCTGCAAATGTAATTGGCGCGCGCTATCTTTACAACAGACGAAACCGTGAAACCACGACAACAATGAGGTGCCACTGTTTGGTTTAGAGTCGTAAACAGATTATCCATATCCCGTTGCCTTGGAATTGAATTTTTTCTGTCCTAAAGTTTACGACGCCCATGAAGTAATTGTTATATTTTCTTAGAATGTTGAGTTGTTGCTCTATTGGTGAATTGCTTACAAAAAACACACAACACGCAAACCTGCGTCTGGCTTTTGTTGAGATAGTTGCATACAATAACGAAATGAAAACGAAGAGCGTGACAATATTTAAGATAAGAATAAATATTTGGTTTTATACTCTGGAAAAAGAGCCGACGCCCAAGAGCGAAACTAAAATCGGAATGTTAGTTTGAAGTAAGTTTTTGTCCCNCCCCCCCCCCCCTCCAATACGGCAATGTGTATTGAAACGGTCAACCCTTGTCGGCTGTAATATTGGAAGGGTCATCAATTGTTATTTTGTTGACGATTATTCACACAAAAAGTGCCTTCTTGAACAGTGTGTGTAGGCAAAGTTTGTGTCAAAGGCAGCAGGAAGAGCTTTGGGCCTACTCATTGCAAAGTTCAAATCTATAGGTGGCATGCCCTTCAATGTTTATACAAAACTTTATGACTCTTTAGTTTGTTCTGTTATTTCATATGGAGCGGCTGTCTGGGGAATGAGACAATTTACATGCATAGATGCAATTCAAAATCATGCTATGCGTTTTAACATGGGGACAGGTTGATATACGCCAAATCTTGCTGTTGCCGGTGACATGGGCTGGGAGCCAACTTTTTCTAGGCAATTGAAATGTATTGCTACTATTTACTGTAGATTTTCAAAAATGGATAACAACAGGATAAACTTGTGTTTAACTATTGTAAAGATTCAAGTGGTAGACAATGTAAAAATTGGTTTTACTTGGTTCATGAATTGTGTAGAAAATATTATTGTGCAGAATTTTTCAATATGGATAATGTTCATATATGCAAGACAGCTTTTAAAAAGATACTTCAAGAAAACTTTTTAAACCAATATCTAGATAATTGGGTTGAGTCATTACATTAGTTGCATGGCCTAAATGGTGGTGGTAATAACACGCTAAGGACTTACAGAGATTTTAAATTAAGCTTTGAAACAGAGGACTTTCTTAAAGTGATAATGCCTGTAAAACAAAGGGCATCAATGGCTAAATTCCGTTGTGGTGTGGCACCAATAAGACTTGAAACTGGTCGCTATGAGAGACTCGCAGAAAATGATAGAATTTGTCCAATATGCAATGATGGTGTGGAAAATGAAAAACATGTAATTCTCAAGTGTCCTTTTTATACAGAAATTAAAGATTCTTTGTTTAGAAAAGCTAGTCAGATACATAACGGGTTTCAAAATTTAAGTGATTGCAACAAGCTCAATTTCATTCTTTCCAATTTTAATATTGTTAGAGAAGCTGCAAAATCCTGCTACCTTATACTGGATAGACGTGCAAAATATATGTACCATATTTAATTATTTTATCATTATGTTTTACATGTTTTTACCAATGTACAAAAAATAAGAGTTGTAGATATTTTACATGTATATTTAACAGGGCGAGCTGTTGGCTTACATACTTCTGAGTGTAGATTAAGTTTGTTTAGAGTCAAATATTTAGGTAAGACATAACACATCTGCATACTTTTGAGTGTAGATTAAGTTTGCTTAGAGGCACATATTTAGGTATGACATAACACATTTATATTATTGGGGAAAAAACCCAATAATAAATCAAAATTGTCCGTATGTTCAATAATGCTGACTGACCCTGTTGGAAATACATGTATGTGAATCTGTTGATTAATACTTACAGCTATTGATAAATACTCACACTATGGTGTAAATATGCACTGTTAATTGACATTATGATCAGTGACAATATCTGATTGTCATGGAAAAGTGAGATTTCAAATAGAAATAATAGTTTTATTGTACAAAATTGAAAAATTGATTTTAAAAGGTTATTGTAACATTTTTTCCAAGATTAGATTATCACCATTAACCAGTTCACTCATGGTCTGACCATGGCTGATAATGGCTCTTTTAAGACATTTAGTATCTTAAACGCTAGTGCCACAATATGCAAATTTCAGTTTTTTCTTTTAATTGGAAATCGTGTGGCAATTTTTAAGATAAGGTTAAGGGTGGTAATCTAACTTTTCTAATGTAAAAATGATAGTTTTGTAAAGTAAAATGTCTCTTATAATTCATAAATTGAATGACCAATATTATGATTATGCTTTTAATTTACATTGAAAATTGTGAAAATTGTATTATATTGGAAGAGACGTAAATAAAGAATATATATATGTCCTGTGTGTATGCGTCCGTCCTTCAGTCCTTATTAGTTGGCTTCCGTGTCATGTGGTCACAAGACCAGGTTCTGTTCATCTGTGTCAAAAGATATGGCAAAGAAATAAACGTATTATTTCATCTTGAAGTGTTCAAGAACTGTATTAGATGTGAATACAATCATTGTTGAATCTGAATCTGACAATAACTATAATTGCACTGATATTTATTTAATATTATTATTATTTATAATTATTATTATTATTATTATTATTATTATTATTATTATTATTATTATTATTATTATTATTATTATTATTATTATTATTATTATTATTATTATTATTATTATTATTATTATTATTATTATTGTTATTATTATTATTATTATTATTATTATTATTATTATTATTATTATTATTATTATTTTATGCGGTGGTGGTGGTGATCATGGCAGTGTTGGTGGTGCTTGTTGCTGTTGTTGTTTTTCTTATTATATTTATTATTATTGACGTTACGTATTTTTATTTGTTAACTTTACGTATACTAGAAAATAATTGATTAATTAAATGACTAGCGTGTCATTAACACGAATTTCTCTTCTAACGAAGCGTCTGGAGTTTCAATCGTTCTATTTAATTACATCGATGTTTGTTGAGAGAAAATTGCAATATCCGTTGAAATCCATTACACTTATATCTACCCGTAAGTGTTTTTCCATAAAAGATCTAAGGTTACTTCTTCAAGTGTCCGTCACGGAATAAGTGTCAAAGTTCGCTCCCGAGCTCTCATATAAAACGCCCCTAGTGTATTCGCCCCTTTCATTACGGCAATTTACCGGCAATTAAAGTTCATGTTTTATGCATAATGAACCTAAAGGTCGTATTACTTGTAAAACGGAAAGAAAGCAAATGATGATTAATTTCACTAAACATTAAGGCTTGACCTCTTGTAACCACCAATGAAATTGAAAGAATAAAGCTCAATAAACACATGCAAACAAACGAAACGGATCTCAACATCAAAACCACTGGTGGGCTCGTTCTCATCTTTGCATACAATTCACTTACGTGACTTACTTTCATGTAACCTTTTCTTTAACTTTGAAATATTTCGGGACAGTAGTTTGGAACGCATGTCACATGTATTCAGTTTTATTCAGTTAACATGTATATATTTAATAAAATAATAATATGTTATTTGTGACTAACATGCATGTTTTGATTTTTTCTATTTAAAAATGTCATATATCAGTTGACATGCTAAAGGTATTTGATTCTGATCCGTAGCTTATTTGCTAAGACGTCTAGAGTTCGATCGCACATAAAAACAGTATTGAAACAAAGGTATGACCAAATGACAATACTAAATGCATTGATTTTTTCTCAGAAACAGGATCATTAGTGTGTTCAATGAGTAATACCTACATGAACCCTAACGTTATTACCAAGTTAAGTCACTGTAACTGTAAAATTGTCCAAAAGTTTATACTGTAAATACAATTTGGATTAGTATAACAGGTGTATAAGCTTGTTTCTTAGAAACAAGCCAACGGATTTCATTTGAACTGAAAACATGTATTCCCAATAGGAAAGTGGACTTTGAAGATACTATTGTGTAGGTCGTTGAGACCGATGTTTTGAGGTCACTGTTCCCAAAATATTGTGAACATGTTTCCACTTTGATATCGCAAGACATATTTAATTGTGTATTTTTATTGTTAGCAGCAAATACCCCTTTTTTAAGTGAATGCAGTTAGGCAAAACGTCGAAAAAAGGATCCTTATTGTCCAAGAATTGGAATAAAACAGATTAACTCGAAAGTGGATTGTTGGACCGTTATATAAAATGGCGTCAAGAACCCTAGAAAAGCATTCAAGGCCTATGTTCACACGCTTTATTTTTTTATTATAGTTCAAAATTATCTGCACGCATTTGTTTGTCGTTCAGATTGACCTTATTTTCTATATCTACCTTATTATGAAGTATGTCAAATTGATTTAATAAAGTAATCGGTACATAAACAATAATACGAACTGTACCAATGACGTCACAAATCGCAATCTTGCCATGCGGCAGATAATGGACACATAATTAATTCTCTGCGAAACATTTTCCAGATCTTGTCGTAATTACAAACGTTGTTAGAGAATGTAAATACTTGTGCACTGTAACTTCTATTCCGTTATCATCAAGGACCTATGAGGTTCGGATCAGATCCGCGAAGACTGAAAACTAAATGTAGACGTCGTGAAAGACTATACATTAGCCTCGCTCTGGGGAAACGAGGTTTAATGCATGAAGTGTAGTCCATGATTAGCCTGTGCGGTCCGCTTAGGCTAATCTGGGACGACACTCACCGCTTTTATGGTATTTTTCATTAAAGAAAGTCTATTATTTTCGATACTGAAGTTTAGGCGGAAAGTGCCGTCCCTGATAAGCCTGTGCGGACCCCATATGCTAATATGAGACGACACTTAACGCGCATGCATTACATCCCGTTTACACAGAGCGATGCTCAAATACCTGTTTAGTCGAATAGTCGATTGTTGGTGGTTTCTGACCTAGTGAGGCACCTTTTTTATTTACTTTTTATATTTTGACCTTTATATCATTATTTTATCTTATGAACACTAGTGTTGTGCACTATGGAATTTCTGAAGATGTTTATACTACTGATAATTTATCTAGTACGTTTATCAGATAGACATGAACATCAACTTTCAATAGTGTACCAGTATCCGATTTCGTTATTAATTTCGGATAATTCCACTGTTCCTGCCATTTCATTTGGTGAACTTGCTGATGATTATAATTTCGTTAATATGAACACTGACATAAGCAAGAACAGTAAACATCCATGGTGTCCAGGACCTGAAACCCATTCTGATTCCAATGTTTTCAACAGTGACAAAACCAATGAATTAAGTGTTTTTCACAAACGTGGTTTGCATGTTATACATATTAATACAAGAAGTATTCTACCAAAAAATGATGAAATACGTATGCTCGCACAGAAGATCAGAGCCGCTTGTTTTTGTGTTACTGAAACGTGGCTGGACGAATCTGTTTTTGATTCTGAAATCTCTACCCCAAATTATAACGTACAGCGCAATGATCGTAATCGTCATGGTGGCGGTGTCTGTATTTATATACACACAGACATTGCTTTTAACCAACGTTCTGATTTGGACCCTTCAGATCTTGAAGCTACTTGGGTAGATCTACTCCTGCCGAAGACCAAACTTATTCTATTTGGCGTCATTTATCGACCTCTAAAACAGTCGTACTTAAACACACTTCTGGACAGTGTTTTTTCATCAACGTCTACAACCATAGCTGAACACGAAACTGTAATATAAGGTGCCAAAAGTAGTGCTCTGCTGTCAGCTTTGAATTTATTTAATGACATGTTTTATTTTAAACAACTTATATGTGACTTCACTAGGGTCTGTAACACTGCAGCTACCACCATTGATATTATTTTAGTGTCTGATAAGGAAAAGATTTCTCAATCTGGTGTTGTTGATACATGTATAAGTGATTATTCTTTAATTTATTGTACCAGAATATATCATAAATAATTAATAAACAAACATTATACTGTAACCATTCGTTATTTGAAAAATTATAACAAGGATGATCTACAAGCTAACCTTTTAACTACTGACTGGAGCTATGTTATGTTATGCGATAATGTGTCTGAGGCTTAGCTCAACTTTAAACACTTATTGTTGTCTTTTATTAATAATACTGCTCCTGTTAAAGAGGTACGGATTAAGAGAACTGAACCCTGGATGATTAATTCAGATATTCTTGAAGCTATAAATAAACGTAATACTGCTTTTAATTTGTAAAAGAACAATAAAACTGTATATAATTTTAACACTTTCAGTAAAATAAGAAATAAGGTATAGTCTCTTGTTGACATATCCAAGAAGAGCAGCTTTACTCAGTCTCTTGAGCAAAATAAAAATGACGCTAAGTCTCTGTGGAAGTTGTTAAAAAATCTTGGTTTACCTTCCAAAACAAATTCATCAAGCTCAAACATTGGTCTCAAGGTTGGCAATGAGATATGTTTTGATAAGAAGACTGTAGCTGGAACTTTCAATTGTTTTTATACAAGTGTAGCATCAAAACTTGTTGAAAAATTGCCCCAAACTAGTATATGTAAATCTGGAAAGGATTTTGTTACATCATTTTATACCAAAAAATGTGTAGAACCAAACAGTTTTTCATTTTCTCTTGTTTCTGAATATATATAAAAATATATTACACAGTTAGGGGTAAAAAAAATCAAAAGGTCTTGATGGTATTCCGGTTTATAAAAGATGGTGCCCCAATATTTGCCAGTCCCTTAACCCATATCATTAATTTATCCCTTATCCAAGGTACTGTGCCTGATGACACGAAATCTGCCAGAGTTGTCCCCCTTTTCAAGAAAGATGATAAAACTGCTTTTGGTAACTATAGATCAGTATCTTTCCTCTGTATTATATCCAAATGTTTTTAAAGAGTTGTCTATGACCAAGTTGAGTCATATCTCAAAAGTAATGAATTGCTCTTTATAAATTCCAATCAGGTTTTAGAAGTGGGTTTTCCACCGATACTTGTTTAATTCACTTAACAGATTTCATCCGTCTAGAAAAGAACAAAGGTAATCTAGTGGGTATGATTCTGGTAGATCTACAGAAAGCTGTTGACACTGTAGATCACTCTATCCTTCTCATGAAACTTAAAGCCCTGGGTCTGGGGAATGACATTCTGAATTGGTTTTCATCCTAATTATCCGATAGACAACAACTTGTTGATGTATCAGGTACTAAATCTACAATGGTCAACATTACATCTGGGGTGTCTCAAGGTTCTATTCTCAGCCCTCTCCTTTTCTTGATCTATGTCGATGATATGTCGTCAGCAACAAAGAATAAACTTTTACTTTATGCTTATGATTCTGGCATCTTAGTTTCAGGTCAAGACGAGTGTCAAATAGAGCAAGCCCTTTTTGTGTTAAATTCATGACCTTGTGTTCAAAACTGGAACTTACCTCGTTACTTTTATCTTCAAAGAAACACCAATATTAGGCACTTGCAATTATAGACAATCTACATAAAACGATTTCGTTTTCCAATGGTTAACGTCTCATTGGGGATGTCTCGCCGCATCAGTATAAGACATTACGTTTACACCAACTAAGCTCACCTGAGCACGAAGCGCCTTCCTAAACTGCGAGGCGGATTTTGACGAAACTTCACTGGAATGATCCTTGGTTGACCCTCTTTCAAAGTTGTTCCAATCGTTCCGGTCTGTTGCATATGTAGGTCAGCAGAGCTAAACACATATTTTAAAAATGGAAACCTAAAATACTCATCTGAAACCGCAAGGCTCAGAGATTTAATGTTGGGTGTGTCAATCGCCTAGTGGTCCTCTACAAAGATTGTTAAATCATGTCCCAGTGTTCAACATCATAGTGGTTACATCATTTATAAAGACTAACATGGTGAATAACTTAATAAATAATCTCCTTAGAAACCAATTGTCCTATAGCTTTGCAATATATTTTTAAACATAAAATAGAGGTGCTATTCAAAATTTGTTTAAACTTTACACTCGAGTTCCACGGGTCATGTGATTGATATAGATGTACATAGTAAATAACCGAAACTCATCTTCTCTGAAACTACAAGTTTCGGTGGTTTATACGTTTTAAAAAATAAGTAAGACCCTTTAGTTATGACAATAACTTTGTTTTAAATTCAAACTAAATAAATTACAAGACGAAGTTAATCGACAATGACAGCTTTCAATGGTGTACGCTACAATTCATTTTTTTTTCACGAAGAGACAGTAATATTATGCAGCATATAGTGCGACCATACAGATCAGAATTCGAGTAAAAGTGTACATACATGATTTCATCATGTCTCTATAACTTGAACTATCCAATGGCTCAATATGAAGATATTTAACCAAACAAATGTACTGTATATTAATGCCAATTTATATTTTCGCCGTATTTACATTTTATTTTCAGTCTACTCGGACTTATTCCGGACCTCAGAGGTCATGGTTAATGGGCGGACAAGGAGCAGCGCACAAGTATTTTAGCCTCGCTCTGGAAAAAGGGGCTTAATGCATGTGCGTTAAGTGTCGTCCCAGATTATCCTGTGCAGTCCGCACAGGCTAATCAGAGACGAAACTTTCCGCTTATAATGGTATTTTTCGTTTAAATGAAGTCTCTTCCTTGCGAAAAGCAAGTTTGGCGGTAATTGTCATCCCTGATTTGCATGTGAGTACTGCAGAGGCAAATCTTGGAGGACACCTTACGCAGATTGCATTAAGCCCCGTTTTCTCAGAGCGAGGCTCATTTTTGTTTTCAGTCTTCACGGAGCTGATCCGAACTTCATAGGTCCTTGATGGTAACGGAATAGAAGTTACAGCGCACAAGTATTTACATTCGCTAACACCGTTTGTTATTACGGTTAGATCTTGAAAATGTTTCACAGATAATTAAGTATGTGTACATCATCTGCCACATGGCAGGATTGCGATCTCTGACGTCATTGGTACCGTTTGTTTGATTGCTAATGTACCGGTTACTTACTTTATAACATGTATTTGACATAATTCATAATAATTATGTGGATATAGAAGATAATATCAATCTAAACGACAAACAAATGCGTGCAAATAATTTGTTTTCAAACTATAATCAAAGATGAATTGCCTCCACATTTGCCTTGAACGCTTTTCTAAAGTTCTTGACGCCATTTTATATAACGGTCAAACAATCCATTCTTCAGTTAATGTGTTTTAGTTAAATTCCGGGTGGCTACAAGCTCAACTTTTCGCGCTTTGCCTAACTACACTCATCTCAAATAATATGGTATTTGCTGCCTTAATTAATCCCTATACTTTAAAATATATATAGCGATATCAAAGTGCAATCACATGAGTGACCTTAAACATCGTTCGCATCGACATACAAAAAGAAATGACAAAGGCCATTTTCCATTTGGGAATACATTTTTTCAGTTGAGATGAAATCCGTCAGCTTGTTTCTAAGAAACATGCTTAAACAGCTGTTGAGCCGATTCATGACACCCAGGGGTGACTTCAAGCCGACGCTAGTCAACCCCGGGTGACTACAATCGGTTTCATGTCATCCAGGGTGACATGAATCGGCTTGAAGTCACCACAGGGTGACATGAATCGGCTTCTAGTCACCCCCGGGTGACTTCAAGCCACTTAAGGTCGACAATGACCAAATGAGCCTCGCTAGACGTCTACGCAAATATGCTACAGATCATAACCAAGTACTTCTGGCATGTCAACTTAACAATGGCATTACTTTTTAAATTGAAAGCCAACACATGCATGTTGGTCACACATCACATATTATTTTATGACATATATGAACTAAGAAAAAAATCGTTCCAAACTCCTGTCTCGAAATAGTCCAATATGCTTTAGAAAGAAGCCTTTTATCGAACCTACAAAGACCACGTCAGGGGCCTTCCCTTATTTGAATATCAAAGAAAAGGTTACAGGAAAGTAAGTCACGTCCGTGAATTTAACGCAAAGATGGGAACGAGTCCACCAATGTTTTTGATGTGGAGCAAACCGTTTGTTTGCATGTGTTTATTGAGCTTTATTGTTTTAATTTCATTGGTGGATAAAAGAGGTCAAGCCTAAATGTTAAGTGAAATTTATCACCGTTTGCTTTCTTTCCTTTCTTTCAATAAATACGACCTTTAGGTTCATTATGCATAAAACGTGATCTTTAATTGCCAGTAAAATGCCGTAATGAAAGGGGCCAATACACTAGGGGCGTTTTATATGAGAGCTCGGGAGCGAACTTTGACATGTATTCCGTGACGGACGCTTGAAAAAGTAACCTTAGATTTTCATGGGAAAACACTACCGGATAGACATAATTGTAATGGATTTCAACGGATATTGCAATATTCTATCAATGTAATTATACAGAACGATTGAAACTCCAGACGCTTCGTTCGAAGAGAAATTTATTTAATCAATCATTTTCTAGTATTAGTTAACAAATAAAAAAACGTACGGTCAATAATAATAAATACAATAACAATTACAGCATTAACAACAAGCACCACCACCATTACCATCACCAACACCACCGCATACAATAATAATAATAATAATAATAATAATAATAATAATAATAATAATAATAATAATAATAATAATAATAATTATTATAAATAATACATCAATAAAATCATCATTATCGTCAGATTCAACAATAATTTTATTCACACATTATACAGTTCTTGAACACTTCAAGATGAAATAATACGTTTAGTTCTTTGCCATATACTTGGACACAGATGAACAGAACCTGGTCTTGTTACCACATGACACGCAAGCCCACTAATAAGGACTGAAGGACGGACGCATGCACACAGAACATTACACCTACACACGGTTCAAGAAGGCACTTTTCGTGTAAATAATCATCAAAATAAAAAAAATGATGATGCTAGCAATATTACAGCCAGCAATGATTGACCTTTTCAATACACATTGCCGTGTTTATGGTGAGGGGGGGGGGGCGAAAACTTACTTCGAACTATAAATGACATCGGAACATTCCGATTTCAGTTTCGCTCTTGGGCGTCGGCTCTTTTTCCAGCGAATAAAACCAAATATGTATTCTTATCTTTAATATTGTCATGCTCTTCGTTTTCATTTCGTTTGTGTATGCAACTATCTCAACAAAAGCCAGACGCACGTTTGCGTGTTGTGTGTTTTTTGTAAGCAATTCACTTATTGAGCAGCAACTCAACATTCTAAAAAAAATATAACAATTACTTCATTGGCGTCGTAAACTTTAGGACAGGTAAAATACAATTCCAAGACAACGGGATATGGATAATCTGTTTACGACTCTAAACCAAACAGTGGCACCTCATTGTTGTCGTGGTTTCACGGTTTCGTCTGATGTAAAGATAGCGCGCGCCAATTACATTTGCAGACGACAGATAAAACATGGAACTCCTGGTAAACAGTTTGACGATATTAATGCAGCTCAACGTGTTGGACCCATTTTACGCAACAGGTTTGGGTAATTATTTAGAAATGAATGTCGCTCTGCTTTTCTTTAGCAGGATTAATTTTTGTCTCGCGCGTGACGTCGTTCAGTGCGGATAACATGAACATGTCTGCAACGGTCATGTCCAAGTACGCAGTGCCACTCTGTATATCAATATATCATACAGATTATGCAGAAAAGATTGCAGATTAGAATTGTTATTAATTTGTTTTCCAAACGCGTGCCAGAAAACCCACAAGTCAAAGACACGACTTCGTAATAAATGCACTCACTACTTTTCCTGGGCGGATTTAAATGTCATAGGCGGTGACAAGGCTTTTGTTTATCATATTATCACGCGGCGTTTGTGTTTCTGGTTTTCACGAAGCAATGTTTGGAATCCAAGAGCGTGTTAGTCAGCGAATCTTATTTCAAAAGGCATGCATGTCAACACCTTTGGTATTCGTTTTGAATCTATGACAGTTATTTTAAAAATCATTGTTTTACCAAACTGTGCACATACCCCTGTTATACGCTGACCCCTCATAAATCACATGGTTATATTTATAAATGCAAATAACTAGCTCTGAAAAATGTCATCGATCATATTGTTCGAAATCAGGAATGGTCTTTTTGGAACACGAAACCGTTTTTGTCACACACGTCCTATATACTTTACATTATTGATAATGTAAATGATAACTCCAACATGCTGAAGAAAACGTAGATACATAAACATATTTTGATATAGTGTCAAACCAACGGTTCACTTGCACAGAAAGACAACCGTTTTAAGGGCCTAATGATACCATCAATTAATGAAACATACTGTTTTTCCTCTACTAACAACACTAAAATAATCTCTAATTAAAAAAAATCGTTGAATTCAATCTGGACAATCAAAGAGCATAAGATTTCGACTTTGACTGCAACATTTATGACATAATTGACGTTAATATGCTTCATCAGAATGCAAACACCACTGTGCAAAACTTTCAACATTAAAATATTAACCGGTAATTTACTATCTTTTCTCCCCATTAACCTCCCACAAAGCCAAACATACTAAAAGTACCGTTATCGGGAACTTTCCCATGTTTCAATGCTCATAGATATCAATGTACTCGCCAGACAGCCACACGANACACGATAAGCGGTAAAGCGGAGTGAGAAAAAGGGACGAAAATCAAGATATCATTTATGAGAGACATTCTGATTGAAAATCAAAGAAACCAAATAACACAAAACGGAATCAAAGACGTTTTTACACGGTTTGTACCGAAATTCACGGAACTGAAGGTGTACGTGAAGTTTTATTGTGGCCTCAAACAGAATTAAACATTAAATTAGATGTAATTATCACGAATCGCCACAGATCTAAGTCCTTTTTACGATCGGAATCATCGGATATACGTATCAGCTCCGTAAGTGACGTCTTAAGACGAGTGAAATTTGCTCTGCCTGTGAAGCTTATTGAAGTAATGATGAGGGGCACTGATTTAAATAACTCGATAGTTAGTTTGAATTGCGTAATTGCCGCGAGTACTTAGATGGGACGCTGATTGTAAAATTAATAACATTAAAAAAAAACGACCTTAGAACGCTGGTGATAATTCGAACACCAAAGTCGTAAATATTATGGTATACAAAATTTCGTCTGGAAGAGATCAAAGGAATTTAATAAATTAATATTAAGAATGTTTGCATGCATTTCAGATGCACCATACCAAGCAAGAACAAGACATGAACATTAACATTATTGTAATGTGAATTTTTCTCGCATATTAAGTAGAAGTAATAATCTACAAAGAACATGTTGTACACAGATAAAATAACATGCATTAAATTAAATAAATACTAGATACATTACAAACTCAGAGCCTTACTCAATGAGAAAACTATATATTACCTCAAATACGGCGTTCGAGGTCATTTTTAGTTGCTTGTTCTGAACATATAATCTAACCAACTAAAGTAACATTGAAAATGCAAAACAAAAATACAAAAAAATGGAAACAAAAACAAGCATGTATGCTGTCCTTTTTATATGTCCACCATTTTGCATATACAATATTATCCTACAAGTACCACGTGATGCTTCGTGGGTGGCTGCGGTTTTGATGTGTGATGTTTGTAAACCAGTCAAACAATATATCTGCGCAGATGTTGCGAACATGACTAGCTAAGACAGTGACCAAACGAAGTTCGTTCAAAGCCGGCGTCTAGAACAACGGTTACAAAGCAGTAACAACTGGATAAGTGCGATGGAGTTTACAGTGTATTCATACGAGCTTAAATTCCTTTGCAAGTCGTTCGATTCAAAGAGTCGTGCAGGAAAAGACCCTAGTCACGCCCGGTAAACCAACTTATGAATCCCCAATAGGGATACGCTTAAAATCATAAGTTGTACTTCCGGGGATACATAAATTGACTGGAGAACTGTCAAAATGGAGCCTTAAGAGGTGAGTCGTTTTGATTTTTCACATACATGCTCTACTTGAAGACCTTTTCTCGCTAAAAGCTCAATGCTATTCGACCGCGAACACATTATTTATGGTTAATGTGTACTTAATATAAATTATTCTTTTGAATCCGTCCCGAAATCACTTTCCTAGTGCTGACCTAGATAGACAATGTGGTTAGCATTTCGCATTTTCATTGAAATTCTTACTCGTAACAGTCGGACATCGTATCCATTTTTTCATATTTCAACATATTATACTTTGCCAGCGATATCTGAATCTTCTCCTTTATCGCAAATCGTTTTGTAATGGTAACAATTCACCAAAAAATAATAGGCATACATAAGTGGTATTGAGATACATAAGTTGTATTCGTAGTAAGCATATCTCTCGTTCGTTTGAATTACTTTAAGGGATCAAGTTATATTGCTGTGCAGCAAGAATTTAAGGCTATTAGGTCTACCCATATAATGTTATACTTTCAGTGATTGTGACACCATCATTTTTACAGCTGAAATTATGATTTGATGGTTTGATATGTCATTCATTTTTTTTTCTTCGTTTAACACTGATTAACAATACATGTACTAAATTTAAGCACTTTGTTTCAGGGACCATTACGTTGATACAGGCGCACGGCTCCGGTGCAGACAGTCCAAAGACAAGACAGTTTAATTTTTTAGATTTAAACCACTGGGTCATATTAATGAACATGCACAGGAATGATCCTTTCGTGGATCCATACAGATGTTATCTAAGAATTTCTGGTCGTTCACAGCTAAAGCAAGTTACCAGAGCAGATATTTGCTTTGCGAAAACAGGTGTTTTCAAATGGCATCTTCAGAACACCAAAGTTTTTTTTTATGGATTTATTGATTGATATGTGGGCCACCATTGCCCTTTGATTATTTGTTGTGTGTTCATGTTCGAACTGATTGTGCATGAAGTATTTGTTTTGTGATAAGTCCTGTCTTAAGAATATTGCTCAGGCAGAGCTTCGGTGTGGTAATTTCTGGTCATTGAGTATTTGTTTTGTGATAAATCTTGTGATAATTATATTGCTCAGGCAGAGCTTCTGTGTGATAATTACCTTGCTCAAGAAGAGCATTAATGTGATTATATTGCTCAGGATTGTAACTTGTTAACGCGTAAGAGAAGGCCATACAAGTAAGGCTTTAAGTTTTGTTTTTTCAAATATGGTAAAAATGCACCGAACCTCTAAAATATAAAATATTCACAATATTGTTCGCTAAGTGACGAATTGGTTATTCCATTGACATAAAGTGAAATGTTAATCTTAAAACAAAAATATGATTTTAAAAACATATAAAGGCACCAAATGTGACCATGAAGGTCCTATGTGTCAGAGCCTATTAAACAAAGAAATACTTTGTTTGTTCAGCATTACTACTGTTGTTTCTTATAAGATACATCCCCGGAAGTACAACTTACGATTTTTAGCGTATCCCTATTGGGGTTTCATAAGTTGGTTTACCAGGCGTGCTAGTATTTTTAGTTGCAGACACTTAAATGATATCAGTATATAGACACTGATATGCCTATACAATCCTTGCAATTGCCAAACAATAAATAGTTATGTGATCGAAAAAGTAACTGTTCAACTTTGAAATTTTGATGTAACAATACAATTTGAACGAGTCTCACATAAAAAATATCCGTGTTTGCGTTTATACTTTCCGCGAAGTATACATACATATGCTGTTTGTGCTTTGAATTCCATTATGTTTGATTGTTAAATATTACTGTTCTCATTTATTACAAGAGAAAACATTGATCTATTCTTTGAAGTTGAGTTAACGTGGAATAAAAAGGGGTGTGAATTCACACAGTCCCAATTTCGTATGTAAAGTACAATTTCAGACAAAGACTTTTTTCCTCTGTTTTGGGCTACATATGTCTGAGGCGTATTAAACCAAATTATAACCAAAGAAAACGCCGTTTTACTATATGAAATCGCACGAGTATATCGTTTCACCTTATTGATTAAAAATTAATATAGTAGCAAACATTGGGAAACATGTAACGCCCCATTAAAACTCAAAAATCAACAGAAATTTCGTAAAGTATTTTGTAAAATAAAGTTACCCAATAAAAAATCAATTTTCCTTATTGCAAAATCCAAACTTTCAAAGCCAGATGTGTAATGGTAACATAGATGTTTGTAGATACAAAATGCTTGTTTTTAATTTTTCGTGTCACAATAAATACCATTTTAATTTCCCGCACTGATATCTATTCATACGACACATGAACTCTAAAATGGTACCATTTTAGTGTTCTTGTGCCGTATGAATAAATATATTTGCGGGAAATTAAAATGGAATTTATTGTGTCACAAAAAAACAAAAACGTGAATTTTATATCTACCAACATCTATGTTACCAGACCACATCTGGCGTTGAAATTTCGACAATTGCTATATGGAACACTGATTTTTATTTTATTTTTTTTTAACTTTATTTGACGAAATAGTGTACGCAATTTTCGTTGATTTTGAGTAGTCACTACGTAGGTAATAGGCCAGATTTATATTATTGAGGATATTTTTACCCTAAATCCGGTAATATGCTATTATGTGGATATTGTGATGATAAACTACTTGTGTTCAGGTACATTCCGGAATGTGTCTGTCTATGATGATTTAGTTTGAAAGAAAGTCGGATTCATGTCTAAAGATCATGTTTACTGTTTATAATCATCTTTCCTGCTACTATTTTGATATGGAAATACAGAGAAACATAAAAAACACTTGGATGTACTTTTACACGAACACATAAATTAGGACACACTATTTCGGATTTGTAAGGAGGTTGAGATTATAGTTATATCTATAATCTAGTTGGTATTTAGATTTTATGATTTAGTAATGGTTTCTTTTATTTTATGACCATGTAATAATACTGTCAAAAACTATGATATTTTTGCATATCCTGTTATAATACTATCTTAAAAATGCAATTGTGTGCTAACTATGTGAATTAATTACCGACATTATGCATTTTAGTCGGCGGAATTTTGGTACTTTTTAAAATATGACTTGTGGTTAGTGCTAAAAAGTTAATTTATATATTCCACAAATANGTGACGCTATATTCTCAAATCTTTTTCTATAAAGAAGGAATGTAGTTGACAATTGTTAATAGTTTTATTTGATCGTTCGTCAAAAAGTTGTAACTCTGTTACTCTTGTATCTTCAATGCAATTGAGTAATTAAATAGTAATTAAATTGAATGCGTTTTAATTCCCTTTTATTATTGTTTAATTTGAGTTACAATGCTATGACGTTAATTTTTATTTACACTTAAATGTATTATGAATATTGCTGGGCCAAGTGTGAGGTTGAGCGCTCTATAACCAGGTTTAAACCCCCAATGCGTTGCATTGACCGTTCCAAGGCGGTGACCCCAGCTTTATTCTTATTTGTGTTTATGTTGTTTTGTATTGTGCTGTATTGTGCTGTTTTGTACTGTTTCGGCAATCGGTCACTTGCCATAAATAAAGGACCAACTAATTGTTTGTAATAAGATTTCAATACTGCTCCAGCAGCTGGAGTTTCACTTCTTTATATTGAATAAAAAATAAGAAATGATACTAATTGATAAAAACAATTACATATTGAGACATTGAAAAATGTTTATTTTGTACCAGTCGAAATGTCATTAATGTGTCAAAAGCATGTACATTGTTGTGTGCAGTGTTCGTAACTTACTTTTTGCGTAGGAAGAGGGGAGGACCACTTAAAGCCACATTAACACTCAAAATCAACGAATACTTCGTAAAATATTTCGTAAAATAAAGTTTACCCATGCAAAATCAGTGTTTCTTATAGCAATAGCCAACATTTCAACGCCATATATGGTTTAGTAACATAGATTTAACGCGATAAATATGCTCGTTTTTATTTTTGTGGCACAATATATTCCATTTTAATTTCCCGTAACGATATCTTTACCTACGACACACGAACATTAACATGGTGCATGAACATGTGTTGAATATATTGTCCCCCCGCCCCCCCCAAAAAAAGAGCATTTAGTATCATGTTTAATCTATTTTACCAGACCACATCTAGCGTTGTAATTTGGCTATTGCTATAAGGAACACTGATTTTTTTGGGTTGATTTTGTTTTACGACATATTTTACGAAATGTTCGTTGCTATAGAGTGTTTATGGGGTATAATCATGAAACACTTCCTCTGCTGAGATCGAGGGGGTAATTTTGAAACTGAGGTTTACGTACACGTGTAACATCTGTTAAAGCAACGATTTTGTATTTCAGTTAACAAAGAAGTTAGTAAAATGCAACCAAATGCATGTTGACTTATCATTCGATTGTGTATGTCAGTAAACATAGAAGTCATTTAAATGCAAACAAATACAAATTTATTTTTCAATGAAATTTACTTTCACTTCCGTTCGATTGTCAGAAAATACTGTGCACATGTTAATAGAAATGTTCATTCACTTGTCGGTTAGTCTCCATAATTAAAAAGGAACAGTGTCCAATGCGCGCACATCTCTTAACATTATTTGCGCATGTTCAGTGGAAATACCCTAGCCTCGATTTGACGTCAATTAGAGGCGTATACCACAATTCAGTGTATGACGTCACGCACATTTTAACTTCTGAAAAATGGCGAACGTTTGTGCTTATGAAACTCTTAAACACATTTATCATCAATATTGGCCTGTTTTGGTTTTTTAAATAGAGACGTTTGTGTATATTGTGCATTATTGAGTGAAGTGAAATATCATTTAGGTTGTAATGCGACAAGGTCAAATTTCTTGGCAATGGGGCTGGAATGTCCCAATTTTGACTGTATGCGGCAGTCAAAAGTAACAAGGCCGACCAACCAGCTACCTTTTGCAATAAAGTTGTCCTTTCAAAATTTAGTGTCGAAGAATGAACTATTGTGATATATCAACGTTTTTTTGTGCAAATGTGTTATTGTATTACACATATACGCAATTTGTCGTTATGGAACAAAATCGAGTCCATGTGGCGGTATCGGCTAAGCGCTGAAAGTATCTCGGTCGTTTTTATTTGCATTAAACTGACACACATTTTATTTATAGAACCATTAAAACAAAATAATATTTTTTTTATTAAAATTAACTCTTTCACATATATGTATTGGTGTAAGATCCAGAAAATAAAATGTTGATATTTTTAATCGGTCATTATAAAACAGATGAGATTTCATTATATAAAATGCCTCAGGCTTTGTTCGAGTACGAATACCAGTTAAGATAAAGTGTATACATCTTTATTTTCGTTTCAAAACTGAATATTTGAGTACGTACAGTTCACCAATGCATAGACATTTTTTACGGTATCATTAGCATATTACAATAAAAACACTTTTTACATACCAAGAATAACTCCTTCAAACTTATTAAGAATAAAATGTTCCTCAATATCATTTAAATACACCGAAAACAAAAATATTTACGAGTTATATAATGGCCTAAGGTTTTTTTAACACCTTGTTACATACTATTTTGGTCACTTTCATATTTCTATGCATGTCCTTATTGCTTATATATTGTCAGTTTCGTATGTATAGCGATGAACTGCACTTGTTCAAGTTATATGACTAAACTTTCTGTTCTGTTCTGTTTTGTTCTATATTTACGTTTCTTTGCTTTAACCTTACCGGAATGATAAGAAACCTCGTGAACACTGGGCATTTGAGTAATGAAGGCATTCGAGGATAAAAAGGTTCTTTTTAAAACCATACATATTTGCTCAGCATGCGACCAGATTAACACGTGTTTTTTTTAATTGAGTTTATTATAATATGCGAAAAAATGCGTATACGACACGAACATGTTAACTTTACTAACGCACAATATCGCTCGACAATTGTAAGCAGAAAATTCAAATGATTTAGCAGTTTTTTTTTTAAGATAAATATAATAATTGTTTGTGTGTGTAACAATTGAGATTAAGGTGTGTTTGCCAGGAGTTCCGATTGCATTGGTCAAGTTATTCTTGTTTAACGTGTTCTTTTGTGATAACGCATGCCCGTGAACTTAAATATCAGTTTTATTTAAAATAATTCAACAGTATACACAATGAAAACAATAATATAAAACTATGTTCAAAAAAGTTCACGATTGTCATTTGATATGCTGTTTAGGCATTTTACTTGCTACATAAAAATACATTCGAGCAAATTACATGGATTTAAATAAATTGCGTGCACAAATATAGCTGAAACGACGTTTCTTTATATCTAGAAACAAGATAAACTGTGTTGTCATAGAACCTATATAACTAGGCTGACTTGTATAATTTAGTAAAATCTCTGACCTATAAACTATTCTATATTGAAATGTCAACATTACGAAGAAAATATACTGGTTTGTTTAACATGCTAATTTGAATCAAGATGTTAACGGACGACTTATGACCCAGTGATAAGGAGAAAAATATAAAGCGCCTCTGAACGCACATCTCGAGTATGAAAAGGGTGCTATATAAGTGTGGTATAAAAAAAAAGAATCAAATTATAATTCTTGGTAGACCGATAGTCAATATTTCTAATTTTACAATATANTGTACAACTCAAAATATTTCTGAATGAATGTGTCTTTTATGCCATATTACCCATGTTTGTATGTAGCCAAATGTTACTGGTGTCAATGTAAATATCAAACATTGAAAAATAAACGAGAAAAACAAACATAGACGCATTTGTTACTGCCATAGTTACATTGGCTTTTCCATCAAAACTCTTTAAACTCTGCAGACATACGTGTTCAATATCCTTCGAGTAAATCTGTTCTTTGTTATTTAGTCTAAGAACGGTCCCCCAGGTCACACCATATATTTTCATCACACTCTGGATGTTAGATGCTTCTGGGGACATGTAAGGACGGCCGAGGACAACTTAGGACAATTAAGGACAGCCAAGGTTTGCTTAAAGTCATCCGTGCGCATCGATTACCTCCTGTATCGGTAAAGAATGACGTGTCACGAGTTCGGTAATCTCTTAGTCATCCCACCGATTGACTCCTGTATCAGCACGCATTTCGCTTTGTTTAAATCACTATACATTTCAGACAGTGTTTAAATGATTCTACCATTCCACCAATTAAAACCGAAGATACTAATAAAGCACCACATGATCACATTTTGTCGATTAGAGCTATGCTCACTGCCAGTAAATCTGTTGTTTTCTTCCTGTAAATCCGCGAGGCAATGTGGCAAAAATTTGAAAGCCACATTGGCCAGTTAAAAAGATCAGTGGACTCGAATTCACTAACGTTTTAAGTCTAGATTATAGACTCGGACTTAAGAAAAGAATCGAATTATCGTTTTATCCATAATTCGTATCATAAATCAATCACATTAAATATAAATAGAACTACACACAGATCACTTTTCATTCATTTAACTTGATTTGATATCTCTAGAAAATTGATTTTTAAATGTTGGAAACATAAGTCCGAGTCTATAATTTAGACTCAAAACGTTTGCGAATACGGGCCCTGCTGCAGCTGGCTTCCATATACTATAACATGTAGTAATACTATTAAAGAAAACAGAAAATAGTATTTTCTTGACCCCAGTACGGAGCACATTGACTATGGAACAAAAAAACGAGAAATGATTATAGAAACTAATACATCCTACACCAAAGAACCTTAATGTACCCGAGTGCAGTCAGATGCCTATTATTGGTATACAAAGTCTTCACGCGAGTCTCTCACCTGACTCATAAGGCTACCAAGGTAACACCCAGGGGCTCCTATTTCGACCAGTAATCGTGACTTTTCGCTGCCTTAACCTCGAGCACCGCACACCGTCTAGCGGCGATCCGATAGCCAACGCTGTCATCCTGTGTACCCGAAAGGCCCCTTCCTCCCACACTCGAAATGGCACGTGATATACAGAGCCCTTGCTTATAATACCCACACGGATAAGTTACATCACCTTTGGCGGGGGATTTCGCCAAACGAGATAGACACAAAGGAAACACAAACAGTTGGAAAATTCGGAAATGGTGAACGTGTTTGTGGGACGATCTGGTCATCGAGAACGTACGAAATGATTTTATTTCATACGTTCTACTTGATTTTCACATGGACCCATTTCTCTCTGGGTTAGAGTGACACTCTGCAACATATCAGGTATATATTTTCGGTTTGATTGCTCTGAAAGTTTGTATGAGAACTTGCGGCGTGAGAGACGCGGATGTATTTCTAGAGCTTTTTAGTTTGGAACCTTGTAAATGTAAATACTGCAAATCTTTAATATATACCTTATCGCTCACGTTATCTGATATTTGCAATAAAGGACGTATGCTGCAGTTTCAATGCAAATTTTCTTACCTAGAATTTGATAATTTTTGGTATTTAGCTAGAACCATCTATTGTGGATCGAAAAATAAAATAAAAATCATGGTTCACCAGTGTTGTTATTTTTTTATTCGCACTTACACAACATACCTATTTTAGCAAAAGTATAAATTAAAAATAAGGCAAACACACAAATCGAGTTAATAAGTAAAAAAATGTCGAAAAAAATCAACTATATCTCTCTGTTTATATAATACTGATATAACTATACTGCAAATTCATAAAAAAACAATAATTGATTTGTTCAGGCCATTCATTTATCAAAAACAACAACAACATAATTTCACATATGAAAATCAATTCTATGCATATTACTTTTATTATTATTAAAGTCTTTCTCATACCTAGATTTTGTCCAAACTTACCCAAATGTTTCATTATTTATTACTTTATAAAAATATAAAAAGGAAAACATAGGTCACCATGGTATTTTGTTAACAATCGAAGTTTATCTGCATGTAGTAAAATACAATTTAAAATATATATAAAACAAAACAATGTTTATGGTTAAGTTCAAAACACATTCTAGTACATGTATGCCAAAGCAAAAGTAGAGTTAGATTTAAATAAAACACAAATAATGTGCATCCGGATCAGTAAAAGTAGGTTAATGCAGCATCCAAAACAAGATGTAAGCAAAACATTTAAAGGGGCATTTCAACGATATAAATTGTATTGCTTAACATGACTTGACGATTGTTTGGCTGTATGCCAATGCAAAATGTAGATTTACATTTAAATCAAGACCCAACTAATTAATAATATGTATCGAGATCAGTAACAAAAGGCAGTATCCAACTAAAAACAATATGTTTATAATACACGTAAAGGGGTACATCAGCGATATTAATTGTAATTCTTTACATTACTTGACCTTTTCACGGTATTCCATTGTTATGAATAAATGTATCTTTAAGCAGTTATATATTATTGAAATTGGTAAGAAAATGTATACGCAAAACAATATAAACCCACAGTTTATGTAAGATATAAACATAATTCAACAAAAGCTATTTAATAATTTGAAAACCTATAAATACAACTAAACCGTGTGCAAGTGAATATAATTACAATAGAAAACACTTAATGTGTATATGTTTAACAATCATTCACTACATACATGAACTTCTGTATCTTCGTTTGTTTTGAAAATTATAATAACCCATTAGTTTTTGATACGCCACTGTAATGTAATAATACTGAAATCAATCTTGATTTTTCCAGTTTACATTGACTTACATTTTTTTTAGTAAATCATACATTTTTAGGACGTTTTGATAATGTTTGATTATTTTGTTTGTTACTCATAAAAGTATATATGTGTGGGTAGTTTGCTACAGCTTTCTTAAGCCGGTATAAAAATGAAAAAAAATCAAGGATCGACAGTGTTGTATATTTTTCATTAAATATTACGACTGTTTCAATGTGTGTGTTTACATCTTAAATATGCCATACAGGACAACATTGAGCACAGCAGTGAGAAAACTTTTGAAAATAACGTATTCCTCTATAATAATTTATAATTCTGATTTATATTTAATATTGTCTTCCAGATTTTTAACATAAAATGTCCGACAATTCATTAAAACAAATATGGGCCTTATCAAGTTCCTGCATGCTAAACGTGGTTGCATGGCGCGTCTTTATTAGTTCAACTTGTCATAAACTATAAAGAAATATTTAACAATATTTAGGTAGAATGGTTTAGATGCAGGGAAAACGTTCGTTTTCTTTGATGTGACTTGGGTTTTGTATAAATGTGTTGCACGTGCGGTACCCGCATGTTTTCAAATACATTGCTTATCGATCGGACAGACTGAACTTGTCTTGTTGTTCATATTTTTTTTCAATGGCTAACAAATAATAAACAAAATATTTGTTTTCTAATCAAATTTATCAGAGAAAAATATGATGTGCGAACGAAAAACACAATAATATTCGCGTGCATTCATTTGCACGTCGAGCAAGATGCAACCCCACCCGCACTTGAACCAGAAGTATTAGAGCGTGGTGAATAAATGATATTCATTCATTATTGATTCTCTGTAATAAACTATATCAAACAACACCGCATGAAAGTTGATTTACTTAGTAAAAATACAAATTATAAAAGAATTGAGACTAATTGTTAAGCATAATATCAAATGTACCTGACATTTTAATGATACTTTATGCATATTAAAGTATATTTTTGTGACATTTTCAAAACATATGATCATTCATTAACACTTTTATTAATGCGCAAGAAAGCTATTCTTTTTGATAATTCTTAGTTTCGACACAAACATCTCCAATTATGAGGATGTATCGCCAATTTTCCCGTATAAAGACTCATGCTTGCCGTTACAATCACGTTATAAAACAAATTTGCGTGGTCTTAGAGATGATGGTCGATTCTTATTGTGCAGTTTATAGGACACATATTGTTAAATCATTTTTTCTTTGCTTCATAATAGTTGATTTGTTGGTGTTATTCCAATTTGAAATCCATCCCGTTTTGATTCCAATATCCGAAAAAGCATACATTTATTGCGCAACCGGTGTTACAGTATCCGAAAACGCATAAACTTATTGCGCAACCGGTGTTACAGTGAAAACAAATTTGCGTGAAACGAAACTGCCGCGTACGTCCTTAAATGGCAAACAAAGATTACTTGAAACAACAAGAGAAAGAAAAAAACAACAGCAAAAAACTCATGTGAACATGCAATGTAAAGACCGTTCTCTTCAGGTTAAAATAAATAATTAAATACCAAAAAAAAAATTCGCATGAAATTATATATCCAATCCCATGCCTATGATATAAATGGCATATAAATGCACAAGATATTCTTCACTTTGCCCTGCGCTCGTGCACAATGTTTCTATAAATAGATACCTGCCGCCAGGCCTATCAGTCGGTCATCAACGGCTCGCTTACAAACGCCACACCCCTGTGCTACGTCACCACGTTAACGTTATAATTGATTGATGCGGGATTCTGATGTAAGTTATCTCTGTTGTTTCATTTATTTTGATCACTGTAAAATTGCATGTCGCTTTGCATCCGAAAAGGATTTACGATTTGTTTTCCACAGATTTTGCATGATTTACACTAGATGACCCAGTTTATGAGAGATAAATTCTGGTGGCAAGGTTTTCAATGCATTAAACGTAATAAGAAAATCCACGTCTTGTGAAAAGAATACGCACAAGATGTATAATTCGGGACATTTACACATGTAAGTGGCCATGTTCCTTTTCAACAGTCGTTACAACTAAGATTAAAAAGATCATCACTGTTTTTAAATTTGTTACTGACCTAAATATTAATTTATTAAGTTTTTATTTTTTTACTTGAAATGTGAATCAGTCCAATCCATTGTCATTTAAAAACTATCGCCAACAACATTAACACTCTAAAATTAGGCACAAAACATATACACATGACATTGAAAAAAGTAAAGTGAAAGAATTTTTAGAAAACTTGCAACCCGGGGACTAAAACTAGAACTTTGACCTTCACATCGAGAATATATTTTTTAAAGCCTCGCATATTTTTATTTAATTTATGTATAACTGCGAAACCATACGGTGTTGATTGTTAAAAATTAATTGTAAAGCGTTTTATAATTTGCTAAATGTTAAAAGTTTATTGTAAAGCGTTTTATAATTTGCGAAATGCTTTTTGAAAGTCTATTACTACGCAGTTAACAGTTGAACAGCGTTTTATGTATTATTGAGATATTATCAAAGACAATTCAATCATGAAATGTAACAACAATGTTATTTATCTTGCTATACAATATACGTCGAAACTCTGTTGGGTACCTTATGTATGCGTGTTCAATTTTCCTATCAAATAGATCCATTAAGAACTGTTTTCATATTACCGGTAATCTAATTTGTGATATTTTTAAGTTGACTAGCATAACAATAAATGGAAAAACACTCAAATATTTGGTCATCCACTTAACAAATGTTTGATACATATATTAAGAGTAATAATAATAATTGTATGGACACGAACAAAAGCAAATTGGAATTCTGAAAGGCGAATGGCGTTGCCTGAAACCTAGTAAAGCCTATTCAGATGTGTACATATACCATATAAAATACGACTTTAACCCATTTATGCCTAGTGGACTCTCCCATCCTTCTAAATTGGATCAATTTATTTCCAAAATTAGGGATGTCTAGTATATTTATTTCTATATTTAGAATATTTCTTAATGAAATTCCTTTAAGCAAACAGCGCAGACCCTGATGAGACGCCGCATCATGCGGCGTCTCATCTGGGTCTACGCTGTTTGCCAAGGCCTTTTTTCTAGACGCTAGGCATAAATGGGTTAAGGCTAAAGTATCTTTGAATATATGCAAGAATACACCTCATATAGTCGCTCATAAGATGTTCAAAGCATTATTTGTAGTATCTGTTCTTTTAATGCGCAAAATAAGGCCAAGGCATCTGCCTTGTCGTGCCTTAACCAGGCTACGCCGATGAAAGCGGTGATATATTTTCTAATGATTGCCTCACGCGAATTCGATAAGAAAATCCTCGTACATAAGGATATGAAACGCAAAAAAAAGAAACACAACATTAGGAATATTGATAATTAAACTTTTAAGAACACGTTTTTCTATGAGGGAAAACAATTGAACAACTTATTTCAAGTTTGAATAGCCTGTAAATATTCCGAATAATCTTGAGTTCCCTTAATTCTCAATTTGATAAAAAAAAATCGCGAAAATTAGTGTTTTCCTTTTTAATGCTTAGTTTGATCTTCTTGAAAACCTGGGTCCTAACAATAAAGAACATTTAACGTTAATAATCTTTGTTAAGAACAATATGTTAATACTGTAAAAACCATGTTTATCTTATATATATGCAAACTCTGTTGTTTTTTGTATTGAGTCTAAGACTATTCTTTATTCTTAAGTATAATTATGGGTTAATGAATGATCGCATGATACACATTACGTTTGTTATTGAGTATGCGCATCATTACTTCATCATTTAAAGTTTCTGAAATTACTTTAGAATTTCGATTCGCAAGAGATAAATACAACACTTTTACAAAAGTGACCTTTTTTATTTCAAGTTCATTATATTACATAATAAATTAAAGTGAGACTATACGATTTTGTCAAATATTTATGATTTTTATAAATGTGTGAGAAACTTATTATACATATATTTCAATATAAATTAAAATAAAAGTTTAGAAGAACATGTGTCGAAAAATGCGTAATAAGCCATATATTTAAATCTAAAATCAAAAATGGCTGTACAGCCAAATTCGCCAGCATATATATCATGCATGTACAATGTGACTCTTAATTTAGCTTTAGTTCAGATCCGTTCATACGACACAAAGACACATTTTTGTTTCCTAACAAATACGAGTAAAAGTGTCGGCAACGGCTTTAACCAGCGCAAACTTGTCTTGCTGAATTTTATGAAATTCGTCTTCAATGTATAGTTTTTAAGGCCTATTTGGTGTTATTGTAACATATTTTTATCAATAAATTAAAATTTGACACATATAAAAATCGTATAGTCTCACTTTAAATATCCACTTCATTTTCACAATGTTCTCTCTTTTTAAGGTGCAGCTTCTTTTGTACCTTATTTGTACTCTTTCACCGCCATGAAGTGCTCGAATTGGACAACATCCGTAGCCGGCTCATCATACGATCACAAAGTGTCACCGAAAGCCTAAAACGTACATAAAGTGAGCACTCGAGGTCATCAGAAGCCTTATCGATGTCGCATCATGATACCGGATACTGAAGGATGGGACTATGATTTGTGTATAGATACAGGAAATAGTACTCGAGAAAAGTGAATGCAGATATCAGCTACGATACTCGAGACAGAATCTGCTACCTCCTACACGCCACTACACAATATACTTGAGTTTATTGAGTTGAATGCAAAGGAAATACCTCATGTTTTGAGAAACGCAAGACGGTGTTTGTTGTCAAGTCTTTAAACGAGACCCTTACTATTATATTATATTTGAGACGCGCTCTGCGAAAACGGGGCTCAGTGCATATGCGTAAATTGCCCTCCCAGATTAGCCTGTACAGTCCGCAAAGACTAATCAGGGACTTTCCGCTTAAACTAGATTTTCGCTAAGGGTAAACTTCCTTTGAACGAAAAATATCATAAAATGCAAATACGAGCAAATCGTTGATGTGTGATGTTGTATTGCGATCTTGACAACTGACAAACAAACATGTTTTCGTACGCAACACGTTATCAACCCATTGGGAATATTGTCCGAAAGTATTATTTTATTCCTTAAAGTTACATTTCTTATCTTTTTTTTTTAAATGTGGCAACGGTAACACAATTCCTCGGACATGGAGCCTCAAGAGTGACTTTCTCCGAATATTAAAACCATCAACATTGCAATAATCGTTGCTCACAGGCATCTTACAGTCCAAAATAAAAATAAAGACAAAACCAATCGATTGAAATGGGTAAATATAATAACAACGATTTCGTTATTTTAAGTGCGAGAGTTTCTCTACATTTCACGGCTCATGATGCCTATGGAGTAAATAAAATAATTTTACTCCGTTTGTGAAAGGGTCGATAGTATAAATGAGCAGCGTCATGCAATACTGGGTCTTACGCTTTGTGCGGCCAGGGTAACTCCAGCCCATTCTGCGCATCCTCGCAGTCTGTTCAGGAGATAACCTGTCCGATTCTGAGACCACGAAACATTTCGTTACTTTATAGTGGACAGAGTTGCTCCTGACCAGACTGCGTATGTATATGTCATAAGACCCATTTTCGCATGACTTTCAGGAAGTACTCATATTGACTTATTGTGTAACAGATGTGTAGCTCAATCATAGAAAGCTCTAGAAATGTCTAATGCAGATTCAGCCTTGTTAATCAAAATTACCTTATCGCAACTGGCCTTTTAAGTAAATAAACTTGCATAAGAATGGCTCATTCGACTCATTTACAGACCAACATCATAACAAGAAGGACTCCAATTGCATCAAACAGCATATGATATTACATAAATTGTGTTTGACAACGGAAGCTAATAAACTTTTTACGAGTTCAGCTAAGATGCCTCTAAAATTATTTTAATTCGTTTTATTCGCGATAAGCTATCGCTGATTACATCTTTATAGAAATATAACTGAACGCTCTTACGTTGTCTCAGAAGATCCCAAAGCGGTAACCGTAACATTAATAGTTCATTTAAAGTTATGTGAACGTTAATTTTTATGGCGTAATTTTGTTAATAAATATATTATTAAAACCGAAATCTTTATGTCCGGAAGACGAGCTCCTTACCTCGTTACTTTTATCTTCAAAGAAACACCAATATTAGGCACTTGCAATTATAGACAATCTACATAAAACGATTTCATTTTCCAGTCGTTTATGTCTCATTAGGGATACCACGCCGCTTCTGTTGCAGACATTGCGTATACACCAACTAAGTTCCCAGGATAATTTCATCTTATGCAATTGTACTTGTATCTGACGAGTGTACATTCCAAACATAATAATATTGTTTGCGGGGGTCGACAAAGAATGCGATATTTTTAACATGTTTGCGATCGTACAATTTATTATTAATATTATTAGCTTACCTGAGCACGAAGCGCCTTCCTAAACTGCGAGGCGGATTTTGACGAAACTTCACTGGAATGATTCTTGGTTGACACTCTTTCAAAGTTGTTCCAATCGTTCCGGTCCGCTGAATATGTAGGTCAGCAGAGCTTAAAACATATTTTAAAAATAGAAACCTAAAATTCTCATCTGAAACCGCAAGGCAGATGTTTAATGTTGGGTGTGTCAATCGCCAAGTGGTCCTCTACAAAGGTTGTTAAAATCATGTTCCAGTGTTCAAAACTGGCCACACCATAGTGGTTACATGCTTTATAAAGAATAACATGATGAATAACTTAAAATAATCTCCTTTGAAACCAATAGTCCTATAGCTTTGCTATATTTTTTGAAACATAAAATAGTGGTGCTGTACAAAGTTTGTTTAAACTTTACACTCGAGTTCCACGGGTCATGTGATTGATATAGATGTACATAGTAAATAACCGAAACTCACCTTCTCTGAAACTGCAAGTTTCGGTGGTTTATACGCTTTAAAGGTTAATCAAACCCTTTTAGTAATTACAATAACTTTGTTTTAAATTCAAACTAAATAAATTACAAGACGCAGTTCATCGTCAATGACAGCTTGAGATGGTGTACGCTACAATTTATTTTTTATTTTTTATTTTTTTTTAAGAAGAGACGGTAATATTATGAAGCATTCAGTGCGAGTATTATGACCAGAATTCGAGTAAAAGTGTGCATACATGATTTCACTATGTCTGCATAACTTGAAATATCCAATGGCTCAATATGAAGATATTTAACCAAACAAATGTACTGAATGTTTCTGCCAATTTATATTTTCGCCGTTATTAAGTATTTATTAATTTCATATAGACTCTTTATGTCACCATTTTGAACGCAGCAAGATCCGCGATGATATGACACACGCGCACGCGCCATTGCAACGTCTCTGTTTGGAATACCCATGTCATGAGATGAAAAATATTTACGTTAGAGCTCTACTAAATAAATGTATTTCCATAGCCCACGTCCGATGAAATCGCAGTTGATTCAATCAACTAGCGTCGTATTTACATTTTATTTTCAGTCTGCGCGGAGTTGTTCCGGACCTCAGAGGTCATGGATAATGGGCGGACAAGGAGCAGCGAAAGTATTTTAGCCTCGTTCTGAAAAAAGGGGCTTAATGCATGTGTGTAAAGTGTCGTCCCAGATTATCCTGTACAGTCCGCACAGGCTAATCAGTGACGAAACTTTCCGCGTTGATGGTATTTTTCGGTTTAATGAAGTCTCTTCCTTGCGAAAATCAAGTTAAGGCGGAAAGTGCCATCCCTGACTGGCATGTGCGTACTGCAGAGGCTTATCTTGGAGGACAGCTTACGCACATGCATTAAGCCCCGTTTTCTCAGAGCGAGGCTCATTGTGTTTTCGGTCTTCACGGAGCTGATCCGGACCTCATAGGTCCTGGATGATAACGGAATAGAAGGTACAGGATTGCGATCTGTGACGTCATTGGTACCGTTTGTATTATTATTTACTTACCGGTTACTTACTTTATTAAATTTATTCTACATAATTCATAATAATTTCGTGGATAAAGAAGATAATATCAATCTGAACGACAAATAAATGCGTGCAAATAATTTGTTTTTAAACTATAATCAAAGACGAATTGCCTCAACATTGGCCTTGAACGCTTTTCTAGGGTTCTGGACGCCATTTTATATAACGGTCAAACAGTCCATTCTTTAGTTAATGTGTTTTAGTCAAATTCCGGGTGGCTACAAGCTCCACTTTTCGACGTTTTGCCTAACTACACTCAACTCAAATAATATGGTATTTGCTGCTTAAATTAATCACTATACATGTACTTGAAAATATATTAAGCGATATCAAAGTGAAAACACATTTACAATTGGGAATACATGTTTTCAGTTGAGATGAAATCCGTAAGCTTGTTTCTAAGCAACATGCTTATACAGCTGTTTAAATTATCCAAATTACGTATTAAGTTCCAAAATTTTATGTAAAATATCAACAATTTACAAAGGTTGACAGTTTAAAAACTAAACTTGGTTATAACGTTAGGGTTCATGTATGTATTTTTACTGATTGAACAAACTTATCATCTGTTGTAAGAAACAATCAATGCTTTAAGTACTGTGATTTGGTAATACCTTAACTTCAATACTGTTTTTACGTGCTTTCGCACGCTAGATGTCTACGCAAATGTGCTACAGTTCAAAACCAAGTACTTTTGGCATGTCAACTTACTAATGGCATTACTTTTTAAATAAAAAGTCAACACATTCATGTTGGTCACACATCACATATTATTTTATGACATATATGAACTAAGAAAAGATCGTTCCAAACTCCTGTCCCAAAATATTTCAATATGCCTAAGAAAGAAGATCTTAATCCCCCTACAAAGATCACGAAAGGGGCTTGCCTTTATTTGAATATCATAGAAAAGGTTAGAGGAAAGTACGTCACGTCAGTGAATTTTACTCAAAGATGGGAACGACCCCACCAATGTTTTTGATGTGGAGAAACCGTTCGTTTGCATGTGTTTATTGAGCTTCATTTTTTAAATTTCATTACACTAGGGGCGTTTATATGAGAAGTCGGGAGCGAACTTTGACACTTATTCCGTGCCGGACACTTGAAGAAGTAACCTTAGATCTTTTATGGGAAAAAACACTACCGGGTAGATATAATGTGTAATGGTTTTCAACGTATATTGCAATATTCTCCCAGTAAACATCGATGTAATTAAATAGATCGGTTGAAACTCCAGACGCTTGGTAAGAAGAGAAATTTGTGTTAATACACGCTAGTCATTTATTTAATCAATTATTTTCTAGTATACGTAAAGTTAACACATACAAATATTTAACGACAATAATAATAAATATAATAAGAATAACAACAACAACAAGCACCACCAAGGCTACCATCACCAACACCACAGCATATGATAATAATAATAATAAAACCAATAATAATAATAATAATAATAATAATAATAATAATAATAATAATAATAATAATAATAATAATAATAATAATAATAATAATAATAATAATAA
>VMBQ01000064.1:76719-122349 GCA_007657795.1 Dreissena rostriformis | reverse complement strand
CAACAACAACAACAACAACAACACCAACAACAACAACAACAATAATAATAATAATAATAATAATAATAATAATTATAAAATATATATAAAATCAGATTGTAGGACAAACGGCAGCGGGACAATCGGCACCCTGCGTTTTTTGTTTGCAATCCCGGACAATTGGCACCCGGTAAATTTGTCGACCCGGACAATCGGCACCCGATTAAATTGTTAACCCGGACAAACGGCACCCGATAAAAGGCTATGAAACATTTAATGTGTGTTGTTTTACCAATAAAGACATTTGACACCTTGTTAGACTTTATCGTACTGATAAGTCTACTCCGTTAATTGGTTTAAAAAAGAGATCGCTAATTGTCAAGGTAAATAATACCTATCAGACATTGTGATGCAAGGAGTAATATCTCCGTGTATTGTGGTGTTTTCAAATAAATATATACTGCAATTTATTGTTTTGTCAAATAGAATGTATCTATCAAAATTTAAAGACAAAGGTTGTCCACGCAGAAATACCATTTCCTCCGTTTGACAAAACTTAGAAATTACTTAGCCATTGTAGTTACAAATCAAGCACATGAATATAGCCTTATATCGGGTGCCGTTTGTCCGGATTTACAATTTAATCGGGTGCCGATTGTCCGGGTCGACAAATTTTCCGGGTGCCGATTGTCCGGGATTACAAAAAAACACAGGGTGCCGTTTGTCCGGGTGCCGTTTGTCCGGATAGCATAATATCAGCCAGCAAGGATTGACCTTTTCCGNGGGGGGGGGGGGGCAAAAACTTACTTGGAACTAAAAATGATATCGGTACATTCCGATTTCAGTTTCGCTTTTGGGCGTCGGCTATTTTTCCAGATTATAAAACCAAATAGTTATTCTTATGTTCAATATTGTCACGCTATTCGTTTTCATTTCGTTTTTGTACGATCCTATCTCAACAAAAGCAGGTTTGCGTGTTGTGTGTTTTTTGTAAGCAATTCACCAATAGAGCAACACCTCAAAATTCTAAGAAAATATAACAATTACTTCATTCGCTTAAGGACCGGTAAAATACAATTCCAAGACAACGGGATATGGATAATCTGTTTACGACTCTAAACTAAACAGTGGCACCTCATTGTTGTCGTGCTTTCACGGTTTCGTCTGATGTAAAGATTGTGCGCGCCAATTACATTTGCAGACGACAGATAAAACAGGGAACTCCTGGTAAACAGTTTGTCGATTTTTATGCAGCTCAGCGTGTTGGACACACTTTATGCAACAGGTTTGGGTAATTATTTAGAAATGAATGTCGCTCTGCTTTTCTTTAGCAGGATTTATTTTTGTCTCGCGCATGACGTCGTTCAGTGCGGGATAACATGACCATGTCTGCAACGGTCGTGTCCAAGTACGCAGTGCCACTCTGTATGTCAATATATCATACAGATTATGCAGAAAAGATTGCAGATTAGAATTGTTATAAACTTGTTTTCCAGACGCGTGCCATAAAACCCACAAGTCAAAGACACGACTTCGTAATAAATGCACTCACAACTTTTCCTGGGCGGATTAAGATGTCATAGGCGGTGACAAGGCTTTCGTTTGTCATATTATCACGCGTCGTTTGTGCTTCTGGTTTTCACAAAGTAATGTATGTAATCAAAGAACGTTTAAAATCAGCGAATCTAATTTCAAAAGGCATGCATGTCAAGACCTTTGGCATTCTTTTTGAATCTATGACAGTTATTTTGAAAATCGTTATTTTACCAAACAGAGCACATGCCCATGTTATACGCTGACCACTCATAAATCACATGATTATATTTATAAATGCAAATAACTAGCTCTGAAAAATGTAATCGATCATATTGTTCGAAATCAGATATGGTCTTTTTGGAACACGAAACCTTTTTTTGTCACACACGTCCTGCATACTTTACACTATTGATAATTTAAATGATAACTCCAACATGCTGAAGAATACATAGATACACAAACATAGTTTGATATAGTTTCAATCTAACGGTTCACTTGCACAGAAGAACAACCGTTTCAAGGGCCTACTGACACCATCAATTAATGAAACATAATGTTTTTTCCTCCACTAACAACACTAAAAGAATCTCTAATTAAAAAACTCATTGAATGCAATCTGGACAATCAAATAGCGTAAGATTTCGACTTTAAATGCAACATTTATGACATAATTGACGTTAATATGCTTTATCAGAATGCAAACACCACTGTGCAAAACTTTCAACATTAAAATATTAACCGGTAATTTACTCTCTTTTCTCCCCAATAACCTCCCACAAAGCAAAACATACTCAAAGTACCGTTATCGTGAACTATCCCATGTTTCCATGCTCATAGATATGAATGTACTCGCCAGACAGCCACCCGATAAGCGCTAGAGCGGAGTGAGAAAAAGGGACGAAAATCAATATATCATTTATGTGAGACATTCAGATTGAAAATCAAAGAAACCAGATAAACCAAAACGGAATCAAAGACGTTTTTACCCGCTTTGTACCGAAATTCTCGGAACTTAAGGTGTACGTGAAGTTTTATAATGGCCTCAAAAAGAATTAAACATTAAATCAGATGTAATTATCACGACTCGCCGCAGATCTAGGACCGTTTTTTTCTACGATCGGAATTATCGGATATACGTATCAGCTCCGTAAGTGACGTCTTAAGACGAGTGAAATTTGCTCTGCCTGTGAAGCTTTTTGAAGTAATGATGAGGGGCATTGATTTGTAGAACGCGATAGTACGTTTAAATTGCGTAATTGCCGCGAGTACTTAGATGGGACGCTGATTGTGAAATTAATAACTAACCGATCTAAGAACGCTGGCGAGAATTCGAACACCAAAGTAGTAAGTATTATAGTAAAAACTTTCTTCTGACAGAGATCAAAGGAATGCAATAGTTAAAATGAAAAAAAAAATGCTTGCACGCATTTCAGATGCACCATACAAAGCAAGAACAGGACAAGAACATAAACATTCTTGTAATGGAAATGTATTTCCTGGTTTATTAAGTATAAAAAAAAAAGATTGTACAGGGTTTATATTTGTGGAAGAGTATTTGAATTTGAGTGACATCACATTTGAATTTGATTGTACAAAGTGTACTTTTGAGAAATTACCATTTAATAGCTGTGAATCTACATGTGACAGTGAAAATAATATTCCTTGTGAAAATGTCAACTCTGAAACTTTTAGAGACTCATGACATTCTTTTAATTGCTTTGAACGTAAAGGACTTCATTTTATTCATTTTAATATAAGATCTTTATTGCCAAAAATATCAGAAATTAGGCATTTTATTTCCAAATATTAATTTGCTGTGATAGCTCTCTCAGAGACCTGGCTGAATGATACCGTGACTGACCAGAAAGTAAGGCTGGAAGGTTACAGCGTGATCAGGAAAGACCGAGACCGACAAGGAGGGGGAGTGTGGTTATACATCAACGAAGACCTGGCTTTTTCGGAAAGAAGAGAGCTGGAAAATGACAATATTGAGGCTGTCTGGGCTGACATTCTTTTACCCAAGACCAAGCCAATTTTGGTTGGGTCATGTTATAGACCCCCTAAACAAAATGACTTTGTGAATCAATTTGAATCTTTGTTAACCAATTGTAGATCTGACACTGAATGGTATATTCTCGGTGATATCAATATTTGTTTTTTAAATAAGAAATCTGTTGTATATAAATCTTTTTTTACAAATACTTAGTGTTTTAAACTTGTCACAGCTTATTAATGAGCCAACCAGAATTACAGCCAACTCATCTAGCCTGCTTGATCATGTAATATGTAGCCATCCTGACAAGATTGTTCAGTCTGGTTCCCTGCCTGTTGGGCTTAGTGACCACCTGCCTGTATGTTGTACTAAAAAGACACAGAAAGGTGTTTTTAATAAACATAAAAACATTGTCAGTAGATCAATGAAAAATTGCAGTTGTGAAACGTTTTACATAATCTTAAACTTTGTGATTGGTCCAGTATGTTTACTGCCACTTTTGTAGAAGATTCTTGGTTGTGTTTTAAAGACTTGTTCTAAGGTGTGTTAAATACTGCTGCTCCAATCAAACAGATAAGACTTAAGCAAAGGAGTGAACCTTGGTTGGATTCAAACATTTAAGAATCAATTAGTACTAGAGATTATTATCTGTACAAGTATAAAACACTTAAACAGAAAGAAATGTATAATACATATTGTTTTTATAGAAATTTGGTACAAAGACAGGTGAAATCTGCCAAGTCGGATTATATCTCTCACCAGTTAGAGGAAATAAGTATAACCCTAAAAGGTTATGGTCTCATCTGAATGGCCTTGGAAAAGTCATAAGACAAACTCGTCACCAAATGTTGTATTAAATATTGATAATGAAAATAGTTTTGAACCAGCTAAAATTGCTCGTCATTTTAACACATATTTTACTACTGTAGCTTCTGTGTTGGTTGACAAGCTTCCAGTACCTGTCAATATTTTAACTGCTGATTCTCATTGTTTTTAACAGTTCTATAAAGACAGAAATCAAAATGATGTAAACTTTTAACTTCATACTGTCAGTGAAGAATATATTTATAAAGAATTGTGTAAATTAAATTGTTCGAAAAGTACAGGGCTAGATGACATTCCTGCCAAATACTTGAAAGAAGCTGCACCTTTTGTGAAAATACACATTACTTTTTAAGTCAATAGCTCTATTACTTCTCATAAATGTGCTAAGGTTAAACCACTTAATAAAAAGAACAATAGATCTGATGTTTCTAATTACAGACCTGTCAGTATTTTATCAATTATGTCTAATTTTTTAGAAAGGGCTGTATATAACCAGTTAGAATCTTTTTTAGTTAATCATGGTCTTTTATGTGAATATCAAAGTGGTTTTAGATGTTACTATTCAACTGACTCTTGTTTTATCCACCTTAACGACCATATAAAGGGTGAAACTTCAAAAGGCCTTTACACTGGTATGATAATGCTAGACCTTCAGAAAGCGTTTGACACGGTTGACCATGGGATTCTATGCCAGAAACTCAAGACAATGGGTGTTGAGTCAGTGGAGTGGTTTCAATCTTACTTAACAGGTCGTAATCAAATGGTAAATGTCAATAATACTATGTCAGAATATATCAATATCACATGCGGTGTCCCACAGGGAAGTATTTTAGGGCCGCTCCTGTTTTTATGCTATGTAAATGATATGGGTATTAGTATTAGGAAATCATGTAACTTATTCTTTATTCTGATGACAGTACCATCCTTTATTCTCACAAAGATCCTAGTATCATCAGTGGTGTTTAGAACTTAAAAATTGTAGAAATTGTTAGCGGATAACAAACTGTCTTTACACCTTGGAAAAACAGAATGTATAGTGTTTGGTTCCAAAAGGAAATTATCAAAACTTCATAACTTTAATGTAAAATGTAATGATCACATTATTGTTTCTCAATCATCCGTTAAATATCTTGGTTAAATATTGGACAATGATCTTTCTGCTACATCTTTTGTTAATAATATTATGAAAAAGGTGAACTCAAAAATAAGATTCCTGTATAGACAACACCACTGTTTGAATATGGAATTAAGAAATTGTTATGTAACTCATTGGTTCAATGCCATTTTGACTATGCTAGTTCTTTATGATACAATGGTATTAGTAAACAGTTGAAAAATAGATTACAAGTTGTTCAAAATAAAGTTGTTAGATTTATTCATGGATATGACTCTAGAACATCATTGAAAGTTAAAGATTTTAGTAGTATTGGTTGGTTAAATGTTCAAAATAGAGTTAAGCAATTAAGACTCAACCATGTTCATAAAATTGTTAACAAGAAATGTCCTTCTTACATGTATAATAATTTTAGTTTAGTGTCTGATAAACATAGTCATAACAGTAGACATAGTAAAGGTAGCTCGATCAAAGACTGGAACAATCTGCCTGCAGATGTTAAACATGTTAGGAATAAATATTAATTTAAAAAGAAAGTGAAGACTGCTCTCACAGAGTGACAGACAATATGAAATTGAAAGAAAATGCTGATTTTATTTTTTCAAGTAGTTTTATTTGTTTAAATTAATGTTTTATGTGATTGGTTTGTTACATATATATGCCTGTTGTTTAAATAAGTCATCAATACAGTATTTGTACGTACATTTAAATGTGATAACAAGATAGTATTATAAACAGTGATTTTTAATAAAATATGCTAATTACTATTTCATCTCAAGACTATAGTCTCAAGTGTAAATGAATGATATTTTTATTAATGTCACCATTTTTGTGCCTTTGACACCCATCTATAGGACCCTATTGGAAATAAGTTGTAAAACTTTCATGGGTCATCGTGTGTTATAAGTATATATATATATATCATGTATATATCATGTCTTGTATTCTACATCTTGTAACTTCTTGTTATTTCATGTCTCCCCCAAATGTAATGATTAGTTACGTGTAACTGAATGTAACTGATTAACTTTGACTGTGATTTAAAATTGGATCTATCAATGCATTTTGATTCAAAATCTGTGATAATTGCAATCGAATTGTTAAAGGTTGTGACTTGAATGCATTGTATGAACTGTACTTGTATGTCATATATATATTTACACGAATAAACCAATAAAAAAACACCTTCGGTTGTATAAAAATAAAATAAAGTGTATTAAATCAAATACTTACAAGGTACAGCACAAATTGAGAGCCTTACATAATGAAATAAGCTATATTATTCCTCAAATACAGCATTCGGTCCTATTCAGTTGTTTGTACTTACTTTTAATATGTCAAAAGAAGTAACATTAAATAAGCAAACAAAACAAAAAAGGATTTTTGATGTCCTTTTAACATGTCCGCCATTTTAACTTCGACAATATTATCTGACAAGTGCCGTGTGATGCTTCGTGGGTGGCTGCGATTTTAATTTGTGATGTTTATAACCAGTCAAACAATATAACCGCGCAGATGTTGCGAACATGACTAGCTTAGAAAGTGACCAAAAGAATTTCGTTCAAAACAGGCGTCTAGAACAACGGTTACAAAGAACTAGCAACTGGATAAGTGCGATGGAGTTTACAGAGTATTCATACGCGCTTAAATTCCTTTGCAAGTCGTTCGATTCAAAGAGTCGTGCAGGAAAAAAAACCTAGTATTTTTATTTGCAGACACTTATTTTGATATGCTTACACAATCCTTGCACTTGCCAACAATAAATAGTTCTGTGATCGAAAAAGTAACTGTTCGACTTTGAAATGTTGATGTAACAATAAAATTTGAACGAGTCTCGCATAAAAATACGCTTGTTTTCTTTTATACTTTCCACGAAGTATGCATACATATGCTGTTTTCGCTTTGAATTCCGTAATGTTTGATTGTTAAATATTACTGTTCCCGTTTATTTCAAGAGAAAACAGTGATCTATTCTTTAAAGTTGAATGAACGTGGCATAAAAAGGATGTGAATTCATACAGTCCCAATTTCGTACGTAAAGTAAAATGTCAGACAAAGAATGTTTTCCTTTTTATTTTTTTTATTTGGTTACATACATATGTCTGAGGCGTATTAAACCAAATTATTTACAAAAAAACGCCGTTTAACTATATGAAATCGCATGAGTATATTGTTTCACCCTTTTAATTAAAATTTAATATAGTACCAAACATTCGAAACATTAAAATCCCCATGAATGCTCAAAAATCAACGGAAATTTCGTAAAGTATTTCGTAAAATAAATGTACCCAATAAAAAATAAATGTTCCTTATAGCAAAATCCAAACTTTCAAAGCCAGAGGTGTTCTGGTAACATAGATGTTTGTAGATACAAAATGCTTGTTTGTATTTTTTCGCGACACAATAAATTCCATTTTAATTTCCCGCACTGATATTTAGTAATACGACACATGAACATTAAAATGGTACCATTTTAGTGTTCTCGTGTCGTATGAATAAATATATTTGCGGGAAATTGAAAATGGAATTAATTGTGTCACAAAAAAACGTGCATTTTATATCTACCAACATCTATGTTGCCAGACCACATCTGGCGTTGAAATTTCGGCAATTGCTATATATGGAACACTGATTTTTAATTGTTTAACTTTATTTAACGAAATATTGTACGCAATTTTCGTTGATTTTGAGTAGTCACTACGTAGGTAATAGGTCAGATTTTTAGTATTGAGGATAGTTTAACCCTAAATCCCATAATATGCTGTTATGTGGATATTGTGATGATAAACTACTTGTGTTCCGGAATTTGTCTGTCTATGATGATTTATTTTGAAAAAAAGGGGATTCATGTCTTAAGATTATGTAGAATGTTTATAATAATCTTTTCCACTGAAATGTTTGATATGGAAATACAGAGAAACATTGAAAACAATTGGATGTACTTTTACACGAACACATAAATTAGGACACACTATTTCGGATTTGTAACTGTAAATCTAGTTGGCATTTATATTTTTCATGATTAAGTTATGGTTTCTTTTATTATATAATCATGTTATAATACTGTCAAAAACTATTATATTTTTGCATATCCTGTTATAATACTATCTATCTTAAACATGAAATTGTGTGCTTACTATGTAAATTAATTACCGAAATTATGCATTTTAAAATATGACTCTTGGTTAGTGCTAAAAAGTTAATTTATATATTCCATGAATAGTGCATTGAACTATATTTTGTAATAATATGACAATTATGACGATAATAAAAGAGAATTTCATTTGAAAATTTGACACAATTGTATTACTTATAACCATTTTTTACATTTTTAATATGTGGCTGATTTATTAAGATTTTTATCGGTTTTATCGGTAGAATTGATACAAATAGGATTTGTAATATAAAGCATTTAATTTGTAATATTTTCAATCAATAGAAATTAGTGTATTTCACCAGTTATAACCGGTATATTTAGCTTTAACACAAGTAGAAAATTAGCAGGTTAAATGCAAACGTGCATGTAGCTTAATTGCGAATACAATAAAAACAGAGCCGGTGACCATATGTATTTATTTCATGTTTAACTTGTTTGTATTATTTGAAGACACATTTTCAAAAATATCTCTTATTGGAAAACATATCAGAAAAACTGCCGCTACTTAAAAGCGTGTTTATACGATAGTTTTGTAAAATAAAAATCAGAATAGTTAAAAACGTTGATGAATAACAAACTTGAATAAAAGTTCAGAATTAATTGAACTAAACAATCAATCAAATAAGGGATTGAGAAATTGAAAGGAGGACCACTTTATCAAGACACTTACTGGCTCTTCTGAGAACGTGGTGGTCATTCTGACATTAAGGTTTGCGATGTTTTATCTGTTAAAGCAACGATTTTGTGTTTCAGTAAGTAAAGAAGTTATGCAAATGCAAACCAATGCATGTTGACTTTTTATAAGATTTTGTATGTCAGTAAACATATATGTCATTTTCATGCGAACGAATGCAAGTTTATTTTCAATGAAATGCACTTTCACTTTGTTCGAGTACGAATACAATTTAACATATATTGCACACATCTTTTATACTCACCTCGTTTCGAGACTTAATATTTGAGTACACAAAGTTCACCAATGCATGGATAGTTTGACTGTGCAGTTTTATGAATATTACGGAGTACATGTAAATGCCTAGAATTGCCTTACATGTCGAGATTATGTCACATGCTCACATGTGAAATTTTGACGTGCTGCGTGCGTAGACTTCGAAATGTTACTGCACAATTATGGCTGTTAACGGTGGTTTGTTTCATCTTTTTTTTCACAATAAATATTTTTACCACGTCTTAAGAATAGCTTATGTTTCTATGTTTTACTTATAAAAAGACTGCGAATGGCCGAAAACGAGTTTGCGGACGTATACATTTTTTTTTTAATGATCTATCACAGACAAGAAGCGATTTCAAATTTCAACGAAACTCAAAGAATAAAACTTTGGTGTGTGAATACAACGGTATTATTTTTCACACTGTTTAAGAATGTCTGTTCATAAAAAAAATATAGTCATGAAGTTGTCTTATATTCACGTTTCGTTGCTTCCTCTCCGAAATGATCAATTACCCCGTACACACCGGTCATTTGAGTCATGCAGGCATTCTAGGATCAAAATATTCTTTAAAAAAAATCATTAATATTTTCTCAGCGTGCGGCCAGATTTACACTTTTGTTTCATTTTAGTTAAGTTCATAATATGTATTATGATATGCGAAAAATGCGTATACGACGCGAAAATATATAATTATACTATAGCTAACGGACGATATCGCGTGAAATTTGTATGCAGAAAATTCAAATGATTTTGGAGTTAATTTTAAAATATAAATATAATATTAATTTTTTGTGTAACACTTGAGATTAAGGTTTCTTTACCAGGAGTATCAATNGTTTAACTTGTTTGTATTATTTGAAGACACATTTTCAAAAATATCTCTTATTGGAAAACATATCAGAAAAACTGCCGCTACTTAAAAGCGTGTTTATACGATATTTTTGTATAATAAAAATCAGAATAGTTAAAAACGTTGATGAATTACAAACTTGAATAAAAGTTCAGAATTAATTGAATTAAACAATCAATCAAATAAGGGATTGAAAATTGAAAGGAGGACAACTTAATCAAGAAACTTACTGGCTCTTCTAAAACGTGGTGGTCATTCTGACATTTAGGTTTGCGATGTTTTATCTGTTAAAGCAACGATTTTGTATTTCAGTAAGTAAAGAAGTTATTCAGATGCAAACCGATGCATGAAGACTTTTCATACGATTTTGTATGTCAGTTAACATATATGTCATTTAGATGCGAACGAATGCAAGTTTATTTTCAACGAAATGTACTTTCACTTCCGGTCGATTGTCAGAAAATATTGTGCACATGTTAATTTCAATAGGCGTTTTTTGTTGATTAGTCACTATAATTAAATAGGAGCAGTATCCAATGAGCGCACCTCGCGTTACATGATTTACGTAACATGATTTATGCATGTTTGCTGGGAACACCCTAGTCTATATTGGACGTCAAATTGAGGAGTTTACCACAATTCAGTTTATGACGTCATGCCCATGTTTACTTTTGAAAAAAATGGTGAACGTTTGTGCTTTTGAAACTCTTAAACACATTTATCATCAATATTGGCCAGATTTGGTTTTGAAAAAATGGAAGTCGTTTGCGTTTATTGCGCATTATTGAGTGAAGTGAAATATCATTTAGGTCGTAATGCCACAAGGTCAAATGTCTTGGCAATGACAATGTAAAGTCCGGATCGTTACTGTATGCGGCATTCGAGTATTCGAAAGTAACAAGGCTTTTTGCAATAAAGTAGTCCTCTCAAAATTTAGATAGCCACTTTCCAGCGGACCACCGTTAGTGTCAAACAATAAACTATTAGGATATCCCCATTTCCCATTATTCTGTGCGACCCATATACACAATTTGTCGTTCTGCAACAAATACGAGTAAATGTGTCGTGTTCTGAGAAAACTGGGCATAATGTTTGTGCGTAAATTGTCATCCCAGATTAGCCTGTGCAGTCCGCACAGGCTAATCAGGGACGACAATTTCCGCTTTTATGGAATTTTTCGTTTAAATGATGTCTCTTTTTAGCGAAAATCCAGTTAAGTCGGAAAGTGTCGTCCCTGATTAGCCTGTGCGGACTGCACAGGCTAATCTAGGACGACACTTAACGCACATGCATTTATGCCCAGTTTTCTCAGAACACGACACAAATGTGTCGGATCGGCTAAGCGCTGACAGTAGTCGTTTGTAATGTCCTTAAAGTGGAAAACTATTTATGTTACAATTAAAACATAGTTATATATTTTATTTAGATAAACTCGTTCATATAAATATGTCGGTTTTAGATTCAGAAATTGAAATGTTGATATTAAATCGTATATTCCCTATTGAATGGTCTCCGGCTATGTTCGAATACGAATACCAGTTAACATACATTGCACACATCTTTTATCCTCACCTCGTTTCGAGACGGAATATTTGAGTATATAAAGTTCACCAATGCATGGATAGTATGACTGTGCAGTTTTAGTATAACGGAGTTCATGTAAGTGCCTAGAACTGCCTTACACGTCGAGATTGTGTCACATGCGCACATGTGAAATTTTGACGTGCTGTGTGCGTTGACTTCGAAATGTTACTGCACAATTATGGCTGTTAACGGTGGTTTATGTCATCTTTTTTCACAATAAATATTTTGACCACGTCTTAAGAACAGCTTATTTTTCGAATTTGTATTTATAAAAAGGCTTCGAATGGCCGAAATCGAGTTTGCAGACGTATACAAAAAAAAACATAATTAAAGACCTATCACAGACCAGGAGAGATTTCAAATTTCAAAGAAACTCAAAGAGTAAAACTTTGGTGTGTGAAGACAACTGTAATTGTTTTCTCACTTTTTAAGAATGTCTGTTCATAAAAAAAGTAAAGTCGTGAAGTTGTCTTATACTTACGGTTCTTTGCTACCTCTCCGAAATGATCAATTATCCCGTACACACCGGTCATTTGAGTCATGCAGGCATTCAAGGATCAAAATATTCTTTTAAAAATCATTAATATTTTCTCAGCGTGCGGCCAGATTTACACTTTTGTTTAATTTTAGTTTAGTTCATTATATGTATTATGATATGCGAAAAATGCGTATACGACGCGAAAATATATAATTATACTATAACTAACGTAACTAACGAACGATATCGCGTGAAAATTGTATGCAGAAAATTAAAATGCTTTTATTTTTTGTGTAACACTTGAGATTAAGGTTTCTTTACCAGGAGTATCAATTCCATTGTTTTATTAAAAATAATACAACGGTATGCATAATAAAAACAATAATCTAAAAATGAGTTGTTCATGATTGCCATTTAATATGCGGTTTAGGCATTTTAATTTTTACATAAAAAAATGCATTCGATCGAATTACATGGATTTATATATATATATTTGCACAAAATATATCTGACAACACGTTTCTTTATATATTTAAACAAGAACAACTGTGTTGTCATATAACTTAGCTAACTTGTATAATTTAGCCCATTTATGACTGGTGGACTCTCCCATCCTTCTAAATGGGATCAATTTATTTCCAAAATTAGGGATGTCAAGTATTTTTATTTCTATATATAGAATATTTCTTACAGAAAAATTTCATCATGCGGTGTCTCATCTGGGTCTACGCTGTTTGCCAAGGCCTTTTTTTCTAGACGCTAGGCATAAATGGGTTAATAAAATGTCTGAAAAAAAATGCAAATGTTAAGACGATAAACATACCACCTACGAGCGCATCTTTAACATGCATCGAGCGTGCATGATGTCGCCGTGCTGAACATGTAGGCACTCGTTAATCCTAATTGGAAACGGTTTAAAGAAAACGTCATATAATCCCAAACAACAAGTAAGCGTATCAAACTCTTACACGAAAATGGCTAATTTGGTTGAAATCTTTCAGTTTGTTTCGAAAGTGTTCATTATTTTTATGGGTTTTCCTTTATTGATTTCGGTTAACAAGCGAGTTTCTTTGTTAATGAACAATAGGCCATTTAGGCTGGGCTCTACATACAAATTAGAACAGACACTGCCGCCATTATTCTGTTGTATGCACACTGATGGCACTTTGTTTTCGGGCACAGATAGCCACATTGTGTCGATGAGCAAAGTGCCAAAACTAAAAGAACATTTACAGGAAAAAATAGTGTTCATGTTCCGTTTCAGGCGAGTAGAATACTAGCAGAACAGTTGTGGTTTCTCTTTTCAGACTCTACCGTCCATTCAAAACAGCCGATTCTAGTGTGTGAAACTTTGCAAAGTATTATAAGTAATGGTACAACACCAGCATTTTAATTAAATCAATATGATGTTGGTGCTTATGAGTACTTTATTTGAAAATCCTGTACCAAACATTGCGCCTACTACTTAGACAATAAATGAAGTTTTTACCGGACTTCCTCTGTCAATTGACTATTTTGGTAAATAAATCACCGCTTCAAATCTACATAGGATAAAGTGCTTAGAGGGTGACGCGACGCATCGTACCTTCGTGAATGTTTTAAGTAAGCAGAAATGACACCGATTACGTCAAAAATGTGTTGTTAACGTGCGAAATTGAAATCGCTTATTACGCAAGGAATAAACAGACAGAACAACAGACCCACAGTTTATTCAGACTTAAACAATAGTACATCGTCTTCATACTCAAATATACACATTGTTTTCTGTCAAGTGATTTTTGTTTCTATACTCACATACATTGGAAATTAATAATCTATCACAAAAAAAACTAATAGATTGCGGAATTTATACACAGATGGGTTAATATAAAATAAACAGCTATTTTTTTTCTTAAATCATTGCAAATGAGCCATATCATGGGACCAGAGGAGTACCGAAGTGAACTCTCGTAAGATCTCGTTTTGAAAACGATATCTCGGCCCAGATCGAACAGGATACATGAATTTCCATGTTTCAAACACGTCACCAAGACTTAGTAAGCGTTAAAATTCTTTTGATTTCTTTTGTTTTGCGAGAATCATGTGCGTCAAAACGCTTATCTTCAAGGTGAAACGACGGCGATTGCGATATTTTTAGCGATCTTTCCTCTTGAATTGGCGCCACATTTTGCAGTTAACAAAATCCAAACAGTTGCTCATAATGGTAGCTATTCCAATTAACACGAGACCGGCATTTTAATTAAACCCGTGTTTTATGAAGGTAATATCGCTCATATTAATCAGCAATTAACAGTTTAACATTCGGAGAATCAACTTATGTTGCCGAATTACGCGGCGAGCTGCGCGGTCTTAATGAAATCTAATCTGTTTTATGGTCTATTCTATCATTTTCTCTTTTATACCATCTTTTTTTTTCCTTTTATAACGTAAAATGTTAATAACGTGTTTATTTGCCCATCGTCTATGATGAAATCTTAGCGGTTTTATGGTATAGTCTCTCATATTCTGTTTTTTTTTCTTCTCCTTTTACGACGTTAAACGTAAATAACGTGTTTATTTGCCAATCGTGTATGAGATTCAACAGATTCTAATCAGCCGCCTTTTAATCAAACGAGGTCAATTTTGCGAAATAATGTTATGGTATAATATAAACAACGTCAGTCGCCAATTCAGACGGTGCATCCGTCTGCGAAACAAGGATCAGGAGTTGTTGAATAGTGCGTTGTTGTTTTTAGTGTTGTTTTTGTTTGTTGTTGTTGTTTTTGTTTGTTGTTGTTGTTGTTTTTTTAAGAAATAAGTACATCGCCTAGTTTCATGTTTTATATAACAGTACACATATAAACAATACAAGTAAAACTATTTTTTATAATCATTTTTTTTAAATAACACTTAATTGAATTGTCCAAATGAAAGTGTATTTTATAAATGAAACAGAAGAAAACACTACCATCATACGCAGCATCATTATTTGAGCCTCGTTTTGGGAAACCCAGGCTAAATGCATGTGCGTAAAATGTCGTCCCATATTAGCGTATGAAGTCCGCAAAAGCTCATCAGGGACGTTACTTTCCGCTTATACTGGATTTTCGTTAAGAAGAGACTTCCTTTTAGCGAAAAAAACTAATCAAACGAAAGTGTCGTCCCTGATTAGCCTGTGCGGACTACACCGGCTAATCTGGGATTACATTTTACTCGCATGCTGTAAGCCTAGTTATGTCAGAACGAGACTGATTTATAGACGGATGAATTATTTCTGCTATCACCTGTAATAGTCAAAGAGAAACAATCCGCGATGAAATGTCATTGTTGTATTCGATCAAGAGTGAATTCCCTTGAACTAAACAGCGTGCACCTTTATGAATAGCAGTAATTAGGCATAGATCGCCCATTACACTATTAAATCACTAAAACGTGAATATAAAACACCTTGAAATGATCAAACAACTTAAAACAAAGCATAGTGAAAATACATAAGCACCAAATTATTTCAAGATTAAAAAAGCACAAGCTCACAATTACTATTTTGTTACCGCATTTCGATTGTTTTTATTTTATTCAAATAAAGACATTCTTACGACAGTGGTATAAATCTAAAAGAGGGGAATTCACTTATTTATAAAAATATATTTTGTTCATACCTATAGTCTCAATCGCATGTCGTCTCGAGAATAAAATGAAGAGGGCATGCGCAACCAAATCCCATTTCATCGCCCATATGTGTCGTGTTCTATGACAACTGGGCATACTACTTGTGCGTAAATTGTCATCCCAGATTAGCCTGTGCAGTCCGCACAGGCTTATCAGGGACAACAATTTCCACTTTTATGGAATTTTTCGTTTAAATGATGTCTCTGCTTAGCGAAAATCCAGTTTAGGCGGAAAGTGTCGTCCCGGATTAGCCTGTGCGGACTGCACAGGCTAATCTGGGATGACAATTCACGCACAAGCATTATGCCCAGTTTTCTCAGAACACGACACATATAGTTTTAGTCATAGACTGAGCTATTTCTTTATTTAAACTGACGAAGTATGAAAGACCTTCCTTTAGGTTCCTACGATGTTGCATACAAGTGCGTTGTACTGCTAGAAGTATTAATTATTACGTAACGTCAATAGTGAACTCTTCGATAGTTCATGTTTCAGTATTTTTTCAACGTCTTACTTTCTTTTTCTGTTTAAATTCAATTTTCTTATTTATTTTTTATTAACGATAAGTAGAACGTATTTCATAATATTTTAATTGTATAGTATTCCTATAACCACTATAGAATTATTACCCCGACCACTACATTAGTACTGAAAAATTAAAGCAAATACGTATGGAGGCAATGCATATAACAATAAAACATAATCAGGTGTCATACATACTTCATCATAACTTATTAACAGTAATCACATCATCGACTTCGAAATAATTATATATAACAATGTAAGGTTATCTCTGTATAATATAATAGTTATGGCTCCTTCATCTTTTGACATCTGAATTGCCCATTTGAGTCGTGTTCTGAGAAAACTGAACATAATGCTTGTGCGTAAATTGTCATCCCAGATTAACCTGTGCAGTCCGCACAGGCTAATCAGGGGCGACACTTTCCGCCTAAACTGGATTTTCGCTAAGCAGAGACATCATTTAAACGAAAAATTCCATAAAAGCGGAAATTGTCGTCCCTGATTAGCCTGTGTGGACTGCACAGGCTAATCTGGGATGACAATTTACGCACAAGCATTATGACCAGTTTTCTCATAACACGACACATTTGATGAGTCACAGATGAAACAATATTCCTGAGTACATTAAGGTCTCATTGGCCACCGTGCACTGGACTTTTTCACAAAAGTATATCTTTGGCGAAGACAGCCGGGTGAATTTCACCTATTTTACTCAACATTAACATTTCCCCCTGAAAGGTCACAGCGGCAGATCTGCCCATAGATGCAATCGCGATGCCTGTAAATAAACTCTGAAATACACACACACACTTTAAAGTGTGGATTGATAATTGAGTTCTCATTCTTATACAACTTATAAAAAGTTATAATCATTTCTCCATTTATTTTTTAAAATAAAGAAACGTCCGAAAAATACTACCGTCAACGAGAAAAAGACATTGTTTTGTGAACCCCCTGCCGGGCCTGTATTGTTGCGCATGCGCGCAAGTGATATTTGTTTTGTTTGCATTCGCTAACAGGCAAACAAACCCAATATGTTAATCGTATAGTTCCGCTTTTAAATCAAACAGTTTTGAAAAGAATATAACATGTTTTTAATTTGTTCAAACAAAGATGACCGACGACAAAACACACACCCTACAGTACTAAGTAAACGAAAGTACATGTAATGCTACAAACTAGCAGAATAACAATTTCGAGAAAAACGAACATATTTTCGGAGCTACATTATTTGAAAATGTTCATATTCATATAATTATTTAAAACCCCTTACTACATGTAGACACACTGTTGCCTATAAAGCATGATTAAGTAGATAAACTATTTTCAGAAAATTCACAACATATTTAGAATCCATTTTCTATAAACCACTCGAAAGATAACTGTTTGCACAATGATATACATGTAACGTGTATGCAATACGCCTACGATCGTACCATCGTTTGCAAATAACATGTGCTTTTTTTTCATTTTCCGAAAAAAAATCGACAATAATTTGAAAACACATGTAATAGACGAACAATTTTACAACATTCGGAAGAAGATTAGACTATTAGCATTTGAAGTACACGTTTGAGTCGCGCTCTGGGAAAACGGGACTTAATGCATCTGTAATATGTTTTCCGTTTTAAGGAATTATATTCCTGTTTAGGTGGAAGTGTCGTCCCTGATTGGCATATGAACTGCACAGGTCAATCGGGAAGGACATTTTACGCACATGCATTAAGCCACGTTTTCCCAGAGCGCGGCTCATTGACAAAGAAAATAAAAACATAATGAACATTGACATACAACTTTATTAAAATTGGACTTACATATCAGTCAATAAAATATCCGTAAAATTGTCACTAAAAAGCATTGCATATTAGAAAATAGCGGCGAATAGAGCGTCTCAAAGCGCGTGTCTTTCCTGTAGCGAGCCTCGTCAAATCATCAAACGAATTAACGTCTCTAGGCGAGTGTCTCCCAGAGGTTGTATCGGAGTCTTAGGCATATACCCATAAAACTGCAATCTATCCGAGTTGGGTCGCATAGGGAGGATGCAATGTCGTCTAACGGTTCCCACACCACGTCATCTGACGTCACTTTATTAGTTGTATACGTCACTTCCTGTTCTAGTCTTACACAAGGCTTAACCGCACTATCTTTCAAATCAACTACCTTTGTGGTTTTTGTCTTCGTTTTTCTCTTGTGAGAAAGTGATTGATTTTCTACCTTTTCAACGACGTCCGTATAAAGTTTTGTTTTCATACATTTTGTTTTCTGACCAAAAGGGTCTGATAACTGTTTCGAGTTCGTTGAAGTTTTCCTTGCATCTTTCTTCGCTTGTCTGGTGCTTTTATATTTACTGTTCACACCAGAAGCGTCAGGAAACTGTTTTGACAGCGTTGTCTCTTTCTTCCCAGCTTTTTTCGGTGGGCAGCCTGATTTCTTTGTAGAATCTACCGTCACAACGGTGGAAGTAATTTTGGTGACATCACGTACCCTATCAACACCTTTTACCGAATCACTTATGCATGATGGTGAACGAGACAGTTGTTTCTCCTTTTCGGAATTGCTTGTACATGTTTTTGATGGAAAAGCTTTACTGTCGGCGTTTCCTCCCCGTATCGAAACGGAAATCCCTTCATTCTTTGTCGTGAATTTGGTCGGCTGTATCCCTTCAACGACTTTCACGCGTATTTTCTTCAAGCGCCCGAGACGCTCGAGCTCTTTAAAAACACAGAGGCGACGGTTGTCGTTGGAGTACCACGTTCCCTTAACACTGGCGACCTCTATCGGCTTTACAGACGAAGCAAAGCATCTTCCGGCGATGATATCTTTTAGGAGGTCTTCGACTAGCATCCCGTCCGTAAACGCTTTGGAAACGGAACTCTGGGAAAAGCGAATGTCCGATGGACGAAGTACCACTTCCTTACGGAACGGTGATGTTTCCGTCGACGCGCATCTTTTATCCATCTTTTCGCGGTTGCTGTATTTGTCTTTCATTTCAGCAATTGTATAGTGCTTTTAAAACTGTGTTTTCTTATTACTTAAATGTTTCATCGTTCATATATATAGTCATACCTTCACACATCCAAAGCGTCGCCTTTTATCCGACTTTACTTTCTTTTACCAGATCGGCGAATGGGTGCTATATTTAGAATAGTGCGTTTAATGTATGACGATTTGTGGGAAACCAGGTAGTGATATTTTCCGAAAATGACAACTGGTTGGATAGACCTCACTACGGGTGTGTCTTCAAAGCAGTATATGAGCCTCGCTTTGGGAAAACCTGGCTTAATGTATGTGCGTAAAGTGTTGTCCCAGATTAGCCTTATCAGGGACCACACTTTCCGTCTTGACTGGATTGTCGTTTAGAAGAGACCTCCCTTAAACGAAAAATTCCATTTAAGCGGAAAGTGTCGTCCCTGATTAGCCTGTGATTAGGCACATACATAAAGCACCGTTTTCCATGAGCAAAGCTCAATTTGTTCTGCTCTGCTATCGACGAGCAATCCACACTTTGAGAACTTATTTGGTTTAACATATTGATTAGGGCAAAATAACATGACATGCAAATGCAAAGTAGAGCTGGGATTGGGCTAAAAGGTTAACCTTATTGAAGCCCTCACCGACATGTTATACACTTTACATACATTATATCATGACGTCACAATAGAAAATTAAATGAAACAGTGATTACAAAAAAGGTACGAATGTTTACGGCTATTTAGTGTTCGTTACAGGCTATGTGCAGTTATAACAATACATGTTTCTACTTTCCCATAACTTGGGTGCGCAAGCAGTATCCAGTTTTCTGTATTGTTTAAACTCCAGTGCCATTTGCAAACTGAAGCCACGAAATACGAAACAACGCCTCCTATTGCATTACAAATGAATATATATTTAGCAATAATACATCCTCGTCCGCATTATTTTCCTGTAGTGGAACAATCACTGAACACAATGGCTGACGTTTCATAATTCCGCAATCCAGAATTTTGTTGAAGTTGTGAATTACCACTAGCATAAGTCGCCCTAAGTTAAATCCCATATTCCTACCCGGCGGAAATTCAAGTAGGGAATCGACCAAATGGCCAGTTTCGCCTAAATCCGAATGTGGCTGGCACCAATTGAACTACTGTTGACGACGACGACGACGGTCAGTCGTAGCGCGTTATCAAAATAGTACGTCGTGTTTATTATCTTTATTTTGTGTCATCTCCAGTGTGGTACTCTCTTCAACTCACTTCAACTCTCATTACCAATGGATGTGGTTCGAAACTATGTTTGAACGTTATGTTCCTACCTGGCGGCTCTAATCACATGAAATGTAATGCAGGCGTTTAAGCACAGGACGATATATTGCATGTTAATCGTATTAATGCCTGACAGAATTATAGGCCGCAGAAAAAAATGCACGCATGCACGTAGACCCCTCCCTACACGCACGCATGCACGTAGACCCCTCCCCACACGCAAGAATGCACGTAGACCCCTCCCCACACGCACGAGAGCATACCTACCGCAGCAGAAATATGACTCGCAGCTTATGAAGGTATACATGTATTAACTTTTCAAAAACATTTGTAGAATGTTTCTGCGATCGTGAACACCGAACGAACATCATCCAATGAGTTTATAGACTTAACATGTAAGTTTGTGCAACACGTGTATATATCATGTATAAATTAATGAATCGCAATGCTATAAAAGGTTAATTCCAGAAGTTTTTTTCCGCCGGGCGGGGACGTGGAAGTCGATGCTACGGTAGATCGGGACGGATACTATTGAAATTTAACAACTTCCACAATACGTCCAATCTATCTACATTACAGGTTTGGCTAGGACCCAGGTACAATGACTGACAACGATGTTCGGTAATAACGCTTCTTGGAAATTTTCCGTATTCTCACTTGTTTTTGTAAATCTGTCAACCACTCTCTTCAACTACCATAACCAATGTTGTTGATACCAACTTGTATGTCTGAATGGTATCTTCCGGCTCAGAGGCATTGCTCACGTAAAAACTGAAGCTGGCGTTTTGCACCAATTCGTCGAATTAACATTAGCTTGGGCTTACTAACTACGCTTTTTCACATTTCGAGCAAAAGCACTCAAACATTCAGATATGAAAATCTGTCTTATTATGGACCGATTTTATTTTTTTAAAGGCTTTGATAGTTGAAAGTTTACGCTATGGTCAAATTAGTTTAAATAACATGCAAGCAATAGATTTGTCAATTTAATTTTGTTTTGCGTAGTTTTTAGAGTGATTTGTCAAAGTAGTTTATCAGTGCGCGAGATGCACGTGCATTTCACACAACAAATTAAACCTCTACGCAGCGTTTATAATGATTCGTTCAAGCAGTCAATATCATGTTATTTTTCAACTTACAGTAGATCAAGGTTTCTTTTATACATAATGATAAAATATGACATTTCTGCAGTGAAATAACAGCAGTGAAAATAAACAAATTGTTATTTTCACCGGTGAAAATAACAAATTTTTGGAACGCAGCCACGAGTGAAAATATATTCCAACAAATTGTCTTTTTATTTTATGCTTTTTTACCGTTTATTTACATTGTAAAATAGTTACACTGGAGAATTTCGCTTGAATTATGACGTCATTTCGTCCAAAAAAATGACGTCATTTCATAGTAAAACAGTGAAAAATATCGATATTGAGGCACGCCACGGGAGAAAGGGTAACTTTCAGCGAANCGTAGGCCATTTTCATTTTTATGAGTTTTTTTGGTATGTACCAAATACGTTTTGGCGAGCATAGAAAAACTTATTCCAACCGAATATGGTACAATGTTTGTACCATATTCGGTCGAAAATTGTACCATCTTCGGTCCGAGTATGGTACATTTGTACCATATTCGGCCGAATATGGTACAAATGTACCATATTCGTTTTTGTACCAAATACGGTCCGACAGAGCTTTCTCAAGCACGAGTTTCTTGATATCCGGATTTGCATTGGAACTCGCGTTTGTCGAAAAAGAACACGATTCGGCGGTGTGTTCATGAACACATTCCTCTGTAGCAGACGGATCTTTCTTTCCTTCTGCATGATTGATCTCTGTGTATGAGACGAAATCACTTATGTTGTCATCAAAAGCCAACTTGTTTCCAAAGTCCTTATCACACTGGTCGATTTTTACGGTATCAAACGGCCAGGTAGCTGGCGCAATGCTTGTGTCCTTACAGTCGTGTGCCTCGTCGAAATAATCAAACCAGTCGACGTCGCTAGGAGCGTGTTTTCCGGAAGTTGTTTTCGTGTCGTAGTGATATACCTCGAAATAACAATCATTTAGAGCTGGGTCGTTAATGGACGCTAGGATGTCGTCTAAGGGCTCCCATTCGGCGTCATCTGGCGGTAAATAACTGGTTTCTAACGTCACTTCCTGTTTTAAAATTTTGGAAGGGAGTCTCATTCTTTCTAAAGTGCCACTTGCACCTATCCCGCCAGCGGATGAACCAAGTAACTGTTTATTCGTCTTCGAGCGTTCCCGTTTAGATGTAGTGCGTTTCCGTTTAGATGCAGTAGCTTGGAAATTCGTTCCACCGGGGCTCCCTCCCCTTATCTCTACCGATGTCCCATCGTTTTTCGTCGTAAATTTGCACGTGGGTATCTTCTTGACCACTTTCACGCGTATCTTCTCCAAGCGCCCTAGACGCTCGAGCTGCTTGAAGACGCAGAGGCGCCGATTGTCGTTGGAGTACCATTTTCCATCGACACGGGCGACCTCTATCTGCTTAATCGACCCAGCAAAGCATCTTCCGGCGACGATGTCGTCTAGCAGCACCCCAATAAGCGACCCGTCTGTGAACTTGTTCGAGACGGAACATTGACTGTAGCGAATGTCCGAAGGACGCAGGACCTCTACTTTTCTGGGGGAAGAAGTTTTCGTAACCTCCTTGGTAACCACGCGCCGTTTAGCCTTTTTCTCGTCTTTAGTAGATTTTTCATTCATTCCAATACTTGTTCGTGTGTGGCGTTTTTTGTGTGTTGATACGACGATAATTCTCTCCTGCTGGTACAGACCAAGATAAACTTTGTTATTTGTAATCCACATTTATTTACTGTACATGTTTGGTTTTAGATAATAAATTAATCCACCTTTGATTTGAGTAAATAGCCGAATAATGCCGATGTAAATGATCAACCGAAAGAAGTTTAATATACATTGTATATAAATAAACTCATGACACTCAGGCATTTCCCTGGGAACCGTTAACAATAAACTCGAAGTGGTTATTCCAACTTTCATTTTCTCTTATCTGAACATTGATTGGATGGTACTTATAGACTATATGATGAAATGTTGGGAAACCAGACATCGACATTTTCAGAAAATGTCACTGAGTTTGTTGATGAACATTTTTCACAAAACACAACAATACACGATACACATTGCATTGTCGACTTATTCCTAGCACAAAGTGGAGTATATCAAACACCATTCATCGCAGATCCTGAATTTATGATTTATGATTTACCACATCTCGTTCTGATCATAATTTTAATGTGGAGTAAATGCATGCAATAACATGAGCAATCAATCACTAGCCCTTCTCTTCGTTTTCGCTGCGTTTCGGTTAAATAAAGTATACAATATCACTTACGTTCGTCAGCCAAACCATCCAAACAAATAAGCCTCGACGGTAACAACACAGACAAGTACAATGCGATATAATTAATCCGGATGCCCCGGTGTCGCTTGAAATTTGTAAGACCGTGAAAAACTTGCCAAGAAATAAACATTTGCCAAAAATAACACAACAAACTGTTGAGCAAAAATATATTGCCGTTAGTTAGATTATAATGAGTGCCAGTAAAAAATAGGACCCACACTGGACATAATAACTGATATTATGATATTGATTGCTTGTCAGAATCACAGGAAAAATGACGTGTTTTATGAAGGTATTAACGTTCATATTAATCAAAACTTTACTGTTTAACATTCGGAGAATCAACTTATGTTGCCGAATTACGCGTCAAGCTGTGCGGTCTTCAAGAAATATGATCTATTATTTGTTCTAGTCTCTGATTTTCTCTTTTATATTATATTTAGTTTAACGTTTAACGTAAATACAGTGTTTATTTGCCCAATATCTATGGTTTTCAAAAGATGCCAGAGGCGTCAATGATGCTAAATCATTGTATGGTTTGGTATCAATTACGACTATATCGCTTATTGAGACGGTTCTTACAGTCTTTTAAACAGATGTAATGCGTGGTTTGGCAAAACAATACGTTTTCAAGTGTAATCTTTTTATATATTAAAACAGCTCACATATATGCGAGACTAGAAAACTGTTGAAATAACTTGCATGTCGATTTGGAATTAGTTTCTTTGTAGTTTCTACTTTCTACTTTCTTCGCATCGACATTTTAATTTGTATTTGAGAAACGTTACAGTCCGTTCAATATAACAATGAGCGTGTTTAAATGAACAAGAGGATAACACCAAAATCGTACTCGGCATCATACAATTATAAAGCTGTATTAATTCAGCCAGATCCATACTTTAGAAAACAGTATGAGCCTCTCTCTAGGAAAACGGGGTGTAATGCATGTGCGTTAGGTGTCGTCTCTGATTAGCCTGTGAAATCGCACAGGTTTATCAGTGACGACACTTTCCGCCTTAATTGGTTTCCTGCTAAGAAGAGAATTCCTTTAAACGAAAATTCCATAAAAGCATAAAGTTAAGTCCCAGATTAGCCTGTGCGGACTGCACAGGCTAATCTGAGGCGACACTTTACGCACACATATTAAGCCCCGTTTTCCAAGACCGAGGCTCATTTACTGAAATCAAAATGATTTTAACTGTAACGGTCTACGAGAGGCAACTCGTAATTAAAACTTCATATTTATTCGATCAACAGTGAATGCCCTTCAACTGTACTGTGGGCAAATTATACATAAGCAATACTCACAGGCCACATATAATGATAATAAATCACCAAGGCGTGAATATGTAAACAGTGAACTGAACAAATACAACATCAACACACAACCACAAATAATTATGCAACATATACAACGGAAGCGTCAACTCATAAAATAAGAACTTGCACATATTTAAAGCTCTATGGTAAATCCAATAGCTTTACGTGTGAACTTCTCCTCCCGATTTCAGTCGCGTGTAACAAAATAAACAAGAAGAAGCTGTCACAGACAGTATAAATCCCAAAACGGGTGCATTGTTAATGAAAAGGTTCACTTAAAATGTGCGTTTGGATTTTTATCACAACACAAAAACCTCAATTGCCCTTTTATTATGTTATTTTAAAACAAAGGGCCATAACTCATCAAAATAATGCAATCGCGAAGCCTTGCCAGTATGTGCTGTAGCGCTCGCAGATAACCATTCTGTAGATGTTAAGTATAAATCGCATACATGATAAAAATGCACAAACGTGTGCAGACACATGTACATTAAAATGGCGATAAATACACTAATGTGTATTGAGCATGACTAACTAAGTATGTCACTTATTTTCAGAAAACAAAGCATTTTCAAAACCACGATTGGGTATCTATTTTCAGTTTACCACTCGAAAGATAATTGTGTCATCAATGATCTTAACTTTTCGACATTATGATTAAATAATGTTATTATCTGTTGCACGTATACTAGTAGGGCACATTGCTTAATTTCCTATTCACTCAGAATATATGGAGCACATATTTAAATGATTAAGAAAATACAAACTTTATGAATATTGATATATACCTGAAGTAGAATTGGACAAACACACAATCAATAAAATGTCCGTAAAATAGTCACTACAAATATTTGAAAAAATCGAACAGACCATCTCAAAGCAATTCGTTTAACAGACTGAATTAATTAACGTCAATATGTATTTTGTTTATTTCAGATCGAGATAAAATATTTCCGTATATAACTCACATTGCTGCCGTGGATTTGCAGGCGGGTTCCAAGTTTTCCACATATGTTAAACCAACAGCGCTGGTTTCTTCTGAAGCCCAGAAAGTAACTTGTACCGCTGTTGCTGCTAATACCAACATGTCGGAAAATGGTTGAAAAGTGGATAGTGTCTCCATCAACTGGTCGACTTGATTTTAAACAGTGGCTTGCAACGTGTCATAATTATTGCTTATACTAGGCACAGGTTTGGTTTCACTTCTTTATATTGATTTTTCGGTTTTGGCGACTACATTAAGACCCTTTCTTTAGGCAAGTTGTGTGATTGCGTTAGCAGTTTTGTTGACTCTTTTTTAGTTTTTAAGAAATTGTATCTAGGAAAGTCTCACAAACAAGAGGATCTAGCGAAACATGTTTCCAATGAAACCTTCATCGCCCACGATGCCCTTGCTGATGTTGAAGTACTTGGATCTCCACTGAAAACCTGTTATAATCTCTTACATTATGACCCACAGCTTTACTATAACTGCAATAAAGTATTCTGTTCCATTTTGTAATGTAATGGCAGAGAACATTAGGTATTCAGATGTATTAGAACGTTAAGGAATACTAAAGCGAACAACAGCTGAAAACATTACAGGCTCTGGACTACCGTTGTGTCATCTGAAAGCCATTTTTTCTCATTCTGGAGTGCCCGTAGGAATACTCTTATATTTGTAATAACAATTATGGACAACCGAGAGTTACACATGAAAAAAGACCATATCAGAAGTGGACCCTAAAATCGCTCAGTTTTTTCAGTGAGGAAAAGTGATTGTTCAGAACACCTACTGTGTCGAATGTGACACTGTATTATTTCAACGTCAATTGCCATTTTAAAATGATGCTAAATAATCGTACACCTAGTTTTTTATATATTAAAATATAAGTTGTATATCTATGTGCTATGTAAAATTATAACTTGTACATCTTAATAATATGAAATATTTGAAATATTTGTACATGTTGTTGTCAATTTGTAATCATATGTGGCGTTTGGACTAAGAGTGACCATATGATTTTATTATTATATCAATAGTTAGCCAAATTTAGCCGATGTCATAATATATCAGTGTTTATAACTGTCGCTTTGAATAGATAACTAGAACAACTCAACAAAGATATGATATACAAAGTTATACTGAAATCTTTTGCGTAATAATGAAGTGTTATTTCTTGAGATAGAAACGATAACTCTTCATGAAATAGATGTACTATGTAGAAAATAGATTGTGTTAAATAAATATCGACAATTAATGTTATGTTTGAACAACAAGTGAAATAAAATGTTATCCAAAATTATTGTCACTGAAAGATTTGTTGTCCTTTTTTCCTGATGAGTGCATATATTATTAGAGATCAAATGCATACGTCGCTTTCAAAGACACTTTCTTCATGCTATGTCTTATAAAACAATCCATTTGAGTACGTATATTAAGTTTATTGTCAAAATATATGATCTTTCCATTTACAAAAACAGACAATTATGGATATTGGGTCAAGCTATGTAAGAAGGCCCGACCGAGTCAATGGGTAGGTGCATACAATACATGTAATATAAAATCTTTACCAGCTGGTAAACAGTTTTAATTTACAATGAGTTTCGATGAATAATGTACAATGTGGAAATACTAACTCAGTTTGTGTCTAGATAAGTATCCATTAGGCTACCACTAACTTAATCTGCTTTCAGATGCACATTTAAATCGACATTTTTCGGTTATTTACTAACGATAACTAGGAAGGTGGATACGCATTATTATTCAGTATAAAGGAAAAGGAGTACAGTGAATAAATGTTGAGCAAAGAACAACACGGCTAAGCTAAAAACATCTCAATTGTAGAAGATAACTCTAAGGACGCCGTACAAAATGACATACAAAACTGTTGAAATGAATGGCAAATCCGGTAAAACCGATACAATTGCTAAACGACGCGAAGTTATAAAGCAAAACTAGATTTAGAAAACTTGATCCCACGGAAAGAACAGGTATTGCGTCCCTCGCGAGATATCGCATATTAAAGGGCGACGGTCGCGTTCATAAAGGGCGATGGTCGTGTTCAAAGTGCGACGGTCGTGTTCAAAGGGCGAGATATCGCATATGAAAGGGCGACGGTCGTGTTCAAAGGGCGACGGTCGGGTTCAAAGGGCGAGATATCGCATATAAAAGGGCGACTTTCGCACAAGGACGATATTTCGTGTTAAATATATCGTGCGTCGCCGCGACTGTCGCGCAAAATATCGTGCGTCGCCGCGACTGTCGCGCAAAATATCGTGCGTCGCCGCGACTGTCGAGCAAAATATCGTGTATCGTGTGTCGCCCTTGATGAAAGAAGGGCGAGATTATAGATGGCACTATCCGGATTCCGTACCCTAGTATACTGCACCTTTTTCAGAAATCGATAAGTAAGAACATAGTGACAAACATAGACAGTTAGGGCATGATCAAACTCTATTATTAGCTTTACGTCTTATACAAACATGTACGTGTACATTTATCTGGTACGCACAGTTATCTTGAAACGGTTTTTGGAAAAAATATCAATTGTGGAAAAGCGAGTTATTTAATTTTCTGAAAATAATGTGACCTCATTGTGAATATACGTTATGCTTAATATGTGCATATATTCCCTTTTAAATGGCCACGTGTATTGTTTTCTTTGTAATGCTGCTAATTATCGACCAATGAATTGCAAATTGCATGCGTTAATATACCACGTATACATTTCACTCATGCACGGCTATGTAATGTGGACAACAAATCACGAATTGTAACAGGTGGCAGTATGCCAGCGATATCAAAGTATCAAGTTCAAAGTATAAGGACACCTGCGATATGCAAATACCAAACTAATTATGTTAAATTAGCGTTCTGTGAGGTAACACTCAAGGATTACCCAACATAAATAGAATACTAGATCTACGTATAAGTTTATATCATGACGAGACGCAAAAACGCGAAATCGAGGAATAAAAACAATCATTCTTCGTCATCGTCACTGGTTCCTTGGTCCCCGGCAAACCAGGATTTTACCGAGACGGACAATTCGCGCGGTTCCTGGCCAGTGGCACCACGTGCGCATGAAGAGTGGCTTATACCCGTACACTTGTTTAACTTTCATAGAATTCTGCCAGACGGACGAATAAATCGCCGACCGTCGTTCACACTGATCGTTCCACTCGATCCAACACAGGAAACTGTCGTTCCACTCGATCCCACACAGGAAACTGCGAATCACACACAGGAATCTGCGAATCACACACAGGAATCTGCGAATCTACCAATAGCCGGTTACCGTAGAAGCCTTCTTGCAAAAGCGAGTGATCCTAAAACGATCATGGCACTCATGGTACTGGTCTGTGTTATTGTCTTCGAGGCTTATTTGTGGGGATGCTTTAGAGGACGAAGCTAAGTGATATTTTATACTTCATTTTTTGTTTACGAAATGCAACTAAAACGAAGAGGTTGGCTAGTGAAAAGTTATTACGGGTGTTATTGCATGCAGTAATTCTACATTCAATTATAATCAGAACGAGAAACTCATACATGCATGTACTAAAATAAATGTTTGATCGTCTGCACTTTGTGGAATGAATTAGTCGACAATGCAATATGTATCGTGTGCTGTTGTGTTTAGAAAAAAATGTTCACCACGTCTTTATTGCATCAGAAAACATGAACAATGTTGATCATAACATTAACAACCATAACGACATTTTCTGAAAATGTCGATGTCTGGTTTCCCAACCTTTATTCATTTAGTCTATAAATACCACCCAATCATTGTTCAGATAAAAGAAAATGAAAGTTGGAATAACCACTTTGTGTTTATTGTTTAAAAACCGACTGGGATGTCAGGGTGATAAACGGTTCCCAGGGAAATGCCTGTGGAGTGTCCTGAGTTTATTCATATATTAGATTGCTTTCGGGTGGACATTTAAATAGGCATTATTCGGATATTTATTCAAATCAGCGGTGGATTAATTTATTATCTAAAACCAAACATTGACAGTAAATAAATGTGGATTAAAAATAACAGTGAACATCATATAAACAAAGTATAACCTGGTCTGTGCCAGCAGGAGAGAACTATCGACACAAACACGCAACACACGAACGAGTATTGAAATGGATGACAAATCTAGTAAAGGCGAGAAAAAGGCTAAACGGCGCGTGGTGACCAAGGAGATTACGAAAACTTTCTCCCCTAGGAAAGAAGAGGTACTGCGTCCTTCGGACATTCGCTACAGTCAATGTTCCGTGTCGAACAAGTTCACTGACGGGTCGCTTATTGGGCTGCTCCTTGACGAAATCGTCGCCGGAAGATGCTCTGCTAAGTCGATTAAGCAGATAGAGGTCGCCCGTGTCAATGCAAAATGGTACTCCAACGACAATCGGCGCCTCTGCGTCTTCAAGCAACTCGAGCATCTAGGGCGCTTGGAGAAGATACGCGTGAAAGTGGTCGAGAAGATACCCGCGTGCAAATTTACGACGAAAAACGACGGGACCTCGGTAGAGATAAGGGGAGGGAGTCCAGGTGGTACGAATTTCCTAGCTTCTGCATCTAAACGGAAACGCACTACACCCAAACGGAAACGCTCGAAAACGAATAAACAGTTACCGGGTTCATCTGCTGACGGGATAGGTCAAAGTGCAAGTGACAATGTAAAAAGAATGTATTTCTCTCCCAAGATTTTAAAACAGGAAGTGGTGTTAGACGCCGGTAATTTACCGCCAGAGGACGCCGAATGGGAACCCTTAGACGACATCATAGCGTCCATTGACGACCCAGCTCTAAATGATTGTTATTTCGAGGTATATCACTACGACACGAATACAACTTCCGGAAAACACGCTCCTCGCGACGTCGACTGGTTTGATTATTTCGACGAGTCACACGACTGTAAGGACACAGGCATTGCGCCAGCTACCTCGCCGTTTGATACCGTTAAAATCGACCAGTGTGATAAGGACTTTGGAAAACACGCTCCTGGCGACGTCGACTGGTTTGATTATTCCGACGAGACACACGACTGTGAGGACACAAGCATTGCGCCAGCTTCCTCGCCGGTTGATACCTTTAACACCGACCAGACTTTGGAAACGAGTTGACTTTTTATGACAACATATCTGATTTCGTCTCATACACAGCGATCAGTCATTCAAAAGGAATGACAGATCTATCTGATATAGAGGAATGTGTTCATGATCACATCGCCGAATCGTGTACATTTTCGACAAACGTGAGTTCCAATGCCAATCCGGATTTCAAGAAATTCGAACTTGAGAAAGCGCCATATGGAATCGGCATTTCTCGGTTACCTCAGCGGCTTATGCAAAGTAATTGGACCGACATTCTTTCGACTGACGTTGATGGACCAAATCTGCCGTCGTTTATCCGACAAGTTCCCGACGGAACCGACGTCGATAATGTATTCATAACCGAGAAAACGTCGTGGTTCGACGAACTTCCATTCTCAACAAAGCGGAAGTCTTCTCCCAGTGTACGGAATGAAGAGCAACCAACCAACGTTAAAGCGACAGGATTGACGTCGGCGTCGGATATCGGACATGACGTCGACGAATCTGACTCCGGTATTTGTGACCTCTTGTCGCAACAAGTGACTGTGTTAGATGAACCAAACGAGAAGACCTTCTTCCAAAGAATACGATCGGCGGTCTCGAACTTTCTGCACACGATTTGAACCCAAAATACTTTTAAAGACGACGGAATATTAACGTTATTTGTATTCTGTCATTTTCCTACACGACCTGCTGCTGAAAATATAGAAAGTATAATGCTTCAATGGATTTTCTTTCAACAGTCTTGTCAACCTGTACATATACTTCAATATATTGTAAATGATATATGTGTAATTGCGATGCAACTTACGATTAGTTTGCATCATTGTAAAACATTGCAAACTGTACGCATACATTGTCTAATTGTGCGTTTGGGCTTCTGGATGTCTTATTTTAATAAAAATGAAAACTTGAAAATACTTTTCCGCTACGCAGTTTTATGTATTCAGGCTGCTTAGATTAATATAATTTACAAAAATACGTATGTTATATGTCAATCCCATTATCAAGGCCTACGCATTGTTGCGTTATTTGTTCTAAATGAATAAATTTGTAGATCGAAAAAGTATCAATATATTCGTCCGATAAATTCGAATACATCGACCGACTAGACGTTTTCCGGAATGAAAATGTGTGACAATGTGGCTTTTATTACTCAGAATGTCACAAGAAAAATAATCACACGTACACTGTATGCGTACATTTATTTTCCAAGCAGTTTTTCGAAAATATATAGATTTGTGGACATGCGGTGAATGTAATTGTTAAGACGTAATGGAAACTAATTATGACACGTTCTGGGAAAACTGGGCTAAATGCATTTGCGTAAAGTTTTGTCCCAGATTAGCCTGTGCAGTATAATACATAAAAAGTTCACATCACATATTGCATACATTATATATCAGCTTCTTGTTGAAAAAGAATATGTTTTCCTCCCATAAATCGTATGGGAAAAGGTTTCGTGCTAGTAGAGTTATCATATAATCATATACATGCTTGTACTAGTCATTATTAAAATATTGGTGTGTTTTATGGTATAATATGAACATGTCATTTAATTGTTGTCACTGTTTTCATTGTACTTATTTGTTAACCTTTAATGTGTTTTTTTTCCTATATTTCACAATTTAATCATTTATTGATATAGTTGTGTCGATCTCATAGCTCATAATTTGCTCATGATTTCTGTTAATGTTCACTGTTATTTAAATTAAAATGTAAACTGTTCTTTGAATAAACATGTTCATTTAAACGTTACTCATGAGTTGTCTCCCTTAGACCATGTGGTGCCTTAAATGAAACCCAATTTCAACGTTCAAAACTTGAGATAACTCGATGGTTTTCAACGATTACCTAGCATGATATTTAGATAAGTACCTATATGTGATTGCGCGCTTTCATTTAAACTTAATAAATACTAATCGACAGAAAGTTTTGTGTCATGTGACTTGATAAAGACACGAGGATGTAAATGAACTATGTCTGATCTGTCCAATTGCATTTGCCCTTACCTCACTCACGTGTTTGTTATAAATTATTTGCCGTAATGTCAATTTAGTGTGAGAAGTAATGCTCATATACATTGGGTTTAACTTTCATTGTAAGTACCACATAAAATATTAACGTCTTCGAATACATACTGCGTTTGAAAAATGAATATATGACAAATATATTGTAAAACTAAAAACTTATTACGGACAGACTAACGTTTTTTCTCTCGCTATTTTTTTAAACAGATCTCAAAGAACACGAAGTGGAATATAGATTATGAAGAACCCGGTTTTGCCAATCCAAAATGAAAAGGACAAAAACCAGACATGAAATGTAATATGCAGAGCATGCTTAAAGAAATGCATAAAGTCGACCGACATTTTGGTTACTGATAATCAGCGTTTAGATATGTTTAAATGTATTGTATAACCTAACAACCATCTGCAGTAACTCAACCCCAATATTATACCGTATTTTCATAGTTATATCAAACCATTACGCAGTTGCAAAGTAGTTGAATATGTTTTAAGATAGAATGTTTTTGTCGTGTTGATAACAAACTGTATGGTTGTTATACGCTGCGAAATGCTCTGATAAATGGTCATCTTCAATAATGTTATATGTTTACTAGCCATTAAAACTTTTGATCAAGTTCTTCCTATAACTTATTCATGGGATTGGCATATGTTTTTTAGTGCACACAAAATATATTGTTTTAAGATTGTAAGCGAGATTCGTGCCATGTTTCATGCTCAACTGTTTTCTGGATCCTTATTGCTCTTCGGATCATGACAATGATCGCAACACAATTAATATTCCCATTCCCACGCTGACGAGATCCCACTGCTAAAAAAATACCAACGGCGGGGATCGAACCCGCAATCCCCGGCTTAGAAGGCCGGTGCCTTATCCATTAGGCCACGCTGGCGTATACATTTTGAATGAAATGTCATACTAAAGTGACCTTTCAAGTTTTGGAAAATTGACAAAATTGAAGAAAAAAAATGTTTCAGATTTGCACATTTTCGTTGTTGTTATGATATTTGCGAGGAAACAGTTGAACTGAACCATGCTCTAAAATATTCATTTTATGCATCTTTTGACGATTTAAAAAATTGAAAATTATAAAGCGTTACAGACACGAAGCGATTGAATAAATTGAAGAGTTCTGATGTTATCGTTATACTTTGTGACATTACGAGGATTGCTTACACATGTATTGTATAATGTATAAAATACACCACTAACTTTATGAGCATGGATGGCCGAGTGGTTTAAGTGCCAGACTTTTACATCAATGGTCAGCGGTTCGAGCCCAGTTGAGGATTACTATGTTTTCTTTCTAAAATTGAATTCTTGTTTGTTTGTTTTTTACTAGAGCTATTTAGCATTTAATGTCAAACTTCAATACATGCCAACATCTGTGAAAAGGTTCATTGAACGTGTAACATTGCGTTTAAGTCAAAATTTAATATGCATAATCTCGCTTACAATTTTATAACAATATATTGTCTGTGCACTAAACACATATGCCAATCCCATTAATAAGTTATAGGAAGAACTTGAACAATAGTTTTAACAGCTAGTAAACATATAATATAAACAGGAACATTTATCAGAGCATTTCGCAGCGTATAACAACCATACAATTTGTTATCAACATGACACAAACGTTCTGTCTTATTAAAACATACAACTCCTTTGCAACTGCGTAATTGTTAGATATAACTATGAAAATGCGGTGTAATACTTCTTTTTTAGTTACTGCAGATGGTTGTTAGATTGTACAATACATCTAAACATATCTAAACGTTGATTTTTAGAAACCTTTCCCATGTTTCAAAGAAATGTCGGTCGATTTCGTGCATTTCTTTAAGCATGCTATGCATATCACATTTCTTGTCTGGCTTTTTTCCCTTTACATATTGGATTGGTACCACCGGGTTCTCTTTAATCTATATTCCACTTAGTGTTCTTAGAGCTCTGTTAAAAAATTGCGAGAGATTTATACCAGAGACACGCAAAGAAGAAATGCAAGAAATGCAGATTAGACATAGCTCATTAACGTAATGCGTTTGTCAAGTCACGGGACATAAAGCTGCGTTTTCGATGGGTATTTTTCCTAATTTAAAGTGATTGCGCGCTTTCACTTGTACATACCTCAATATGATGCTAAATAATGGTTAAAAACCATCGAGTTAGCTCAAGTTGTGATCCAAAAACGTTAAAATTGGGTTTCATTTAAGGCACCAAATGGTCTAAGGGAGACCACTCATGATTAACGTTTACATGTTTATTCAAATAGCAGTGAACATTGACAGCAATCATGAGCAAATTATGAGGTTTGAAGTCAAAACATCTGTACTAATATTATTTTATTTTTTTTATTTTAGAAAAAAAAAACTACAGCGAAAACAGTGACAACAATTAAATGACATGCTCATATTATACAATAAAACGCACCAACATTTTAATAATGACTAGAACATGCATGCATATGATAACAAGTCTACTTTAGTAGCACGAAATCTTCCCCATGCGATTTCGGATAAGAAAAAACTACTTTTTTTTTCAAGCTGAATAAGCTGATAATTAATATATGCAATATGTGAACTGTATATGTCTTATACTGCACAGGCTAATCTGGGACGATAGTTTACGCACATGCATTAAGCCCAGTTTTCCCAGAGCGAGACTGAAATAATTTCCATTACGTCCAGAAAATTACATTCCCCGCATATCCACAAATTAATATTTTTGCGAAAAACTGCTTGCAAAGATAAATGTAGGCATACAATGTGCATGTTATTATTTTTATTGAGACATTGGGAGAAATAATAGGCAGAGTGTAACACATTTTCATTCCGGAAAATAAGAACTATTTTGACGTCTTGTCGGTACGCATTTATCGGACGAATATATTGAAACTTTGTCGATCTACATATTTATTCATTTAGAAAAATAACGCAACAATGCGTAGATAATGGGACTGACATATACAACACGTATGTTTGTGAATTATATTAACCTTAGCAGCGTGAATGCATAAAACTGCGTAGAGGAAAAGGTAATTTCAAGTTTTCAATTTGTATTAAATAAGACATCCAAACCTAAAAGTGGACAATGTATGCATACAGTGTTTACGTAATGAAAATGTATAATTGTACAAAATAATCGGCAAGCTGCATTGCAATTTCGCATGTATCGATAACTTAATACTCAAGTATATATCCAAGTTAGCAAGACTGTTATAAGTTAATCAACTGTTGCATTTTACAGTACATATTTTAAACAGCAGGTCGTGTAGAACTAAAGACAGAATACAAATAACTACTTGCATTCAATGTAATCAAGTAGTAAAGTAACATAATGATTGTATTTATAGTAATGAGTAATCGTTGAATGGTTGACATATTTATATGCCGTCGCCCTTACACATATAGACGGTTTAAATCGTGTGTAGAAAGTTCGAGACCGCCGATCGTATTCTTTGAAAGAAGGTCTTCTGTTTTGGTTCGTCTAACACGGTCACTTGTTGCAACAAGAGGTCAGAATAAACGGCGTCGGATTCGTCGGCGTCATATTTGATATCCGACGCCGACGTCAATCCTGTCACTTTAAAGTTGGTTGGTTGCTTTTCAATCGATACACTGGAAGAAGAGTTCAGCTTTGTTGAGAAAGGACAATCGTCGAACCGCGATGTTTTCTCGGTTTTGGAAACATTATCGCCGTCGGTTCCGTCGGGAACCTGTCGGATAACCGACGGCATATTTGGCCCATCAACGTCAGTCGAAAGGATGTCAGTCCAACCACTTTGCATAAGTCTCTGAGGTAACCGAGATATACCGACTTCGAGTGACGCTTTCTCAAGCACGACTTTCTTGATATCCGGATTGGCAATGGAACCCACGTGTGTCGAAAATGTACACGATTCGGCGCTATGATCATTTACACTTTCCTCTTTAGCAGATGGATCTTTCGTTCCTTTTGCATCACTGATCTCAGTGTATGAGACGGAATCAGTTATGTTGTCATGAGAAGTCGACTCGTTACCAAAGTCCTTATCACACTGGTCGGTGTTTACGGTAACAAACGGTGAGGTGGCTGGCGCAATGCTTGTGTCCTCACAGTCGTGTGACTCGTCGAAATAATCAAACCAGTCGACGTCGCTAGGAGCGTGTTTTCCGGAAGTGTTTTCGTGTCGTAGTGATATACCTCGAAATAACAATCATTTAGAGCTGGGTCGTCAATGGACGCTATAATGTCGTCTAGAGGATCCCATTCGGCGTCTTCTGGTGGCAAATTACCGGTTTCTAACGTCACTTCCTGTTGTAAACTACTGGGAGGGAGTGTCGTGCCTTCTACAGTGTCACTTGAACTTGAACCTATCCCGCCAGCGGATGAACCAGTTAACTGTTTCTTCGTCTTCGAGCGTTTCTGTTTAGGTGTAGTGCGTTTCCGTTGTGATGCAGAAGCTAGGAAATTCGTACCACCGGGGCTCTCTCCCCTTATTTCTACCGAGGTCCCATCGTTTTTCGTCGTAAATTTACACGCGGGTATCTTCTCGACCACTTTCACGCGTATCTTCTCCAAGCGCCCTAGACGCTCAAGCTGCTTGAAGACGCAGAGGCGCCGATTGTCGTTGTAGTACCATTTTCTATTGACACGAGCGACCTCTATCTGCTTAATCGACCCAGCAAAGCATCTTCCGGCGACGATGTCGTCTAGCAGCACCCCGATAAGCGACCCGTCTGTGAACTTGTTCGACACGGAACATTGACTGTAGCGAATGTCCGAAGGACGCAGGACCTCTTCTTTCCTGTGGGAAGAAGTTTTCGTAACCTCCTTGGTCACCACGCGCCGTTTAGCCTTTTTCTCGCCTTTAGTAGATTTGTCATTCATTCCAATACTTGTTCGTGTGTTGCGTTTTTTGCTGGTACAGACCAAGTTAAACGTTGTTATTTGTAATCCACATTTATTTACTGTGCATGTTTGGTTTAAGATAATAAATTAATTAATTAATCCACCTTTGATTTGAGTAAATAGCCGAATAATGCCGATGTAAATGATCAACCGAAAGCAGTTTAATATATATAAACAAACTCATGACACTAAGGCCTGGGAACTGTTTATGATTTTGATATACCAGTGTGTTTTAAACAATAAACTCGAAGTGGTTATTCCAACTTTCATTTTCTCTTATCTGAACATTGATTGGATGGTATTTATTGACTATATGATGAAATGTTGGGAAACCAGACATCGACATTTTCAGAAAATGTCACTGAGTTTGTTGATGTTTTTTTTGTTCACCATTTTTCATGTTTTCTGTTGCAATAAAGACAGTGAACATTTTTCACAAAACACAACAGCACACGATACAAATTGCATTGTCGACTTATTCCTAGCACAAAGTGGAGTATATCAAACATCATTCATCGCAGATCCTGCATTTATGAGTTATGATTTACCACATCTCGTTCTGATCATAATTTAATGTCGAGAAAATGCATGCAATAACACTATATCACTAGCCCTTGTCTTCGTTTTCGCTGCGTTTCGGTTAAATAAAATATATAATGTCACTAAAGTTCGTCAGCCAAATCATCAAAACAAATAAGCCTCGACGGTAACAACACACACCAGTACAAAGTGATATAATTAATCCAAATGCCCCGGTGTCGTGTGCAATTTGTAAGACCGTGAAAAACTTGCCAAAAAATTAACATTTGCCAAAAATTACACAACAAACTGTTTAGCAAAAATATATTGCCGTTAGTTAGATAATGATGAGTGCCAGTAAAAAATAGGACCCAAACTGGACATAATAACTGATATTATGATATTGATTGCTTTTCAGAATCACAGCACCAAGATGACTTGTTTTATGAAGGTATTAACGTACATATAAATCGAAACAGTTTATGTTGCCGAATTACGCGTCAAGCTGTGCGGTCTTCAAGAAATATGATCTATTATTTGTTCTAGTCTCTGATTTTCTCTTTTATGTTATCTTTAGTTTCTTCAGCAACGTTTTACGCAAATAAAGTGTTTATTTACCCAATATCTATCGTATTCAAAAGATGTCAAACAGTCGCCTTTTCATCGAAGAGGCGTCAATGATGCAAAATCATTGTATGGTTTGGTATCAGTTACGACGGACTATATCGCTTATTAAGACAATTCTAACAGTCTTTTATACAGATGAAATGCGTGGTTTGGCAAAAAAAAAACGTTTTCGAGTGTTATCTGTTTATATATTAAAACAGCTCACATATAAGCGATACTAGAAAACTGAATAACTTGCATGACGATTAAAATTCGTTTATGTGTAGTTTCTACTTTCTTCGCATCGACATTTTAATATTTATTTGAAAAACGTTACATTCCGTTCAATATAACAATGAGCGTGTATAAATGAACCAGAGGATTACACCAAAATGGTACTCGGCATCATACAATTATAAAGCTGTATTTATTCAGCCAGATCCATATTTTGGAAAGCAGTATGAGCCTCGCTCTAGGAAAACGGGGTTTAATGCATATGCGTTAGGTCGTCTCATATTAGCCTGTTAAATCCGCACAGGTTCATCAGTGACGACACTTTCTGCCTTAATTGGATTTCTGCTTAGAATAGAATTCCTTCAAACGAAAATTCCATAAAAGCGTAGAGTAAAGTCCCAGATTAGCCTGTGCGGACTGCACATGCAAATCTGAGGCGATACTTAACGGACACACATTAAGCCCCGTTTTCCCAAACCGAGGCTCATTAATTGAAATCAACAGTATTTTAACTGTTACGGTATACGAGAGGCAACTCGTTATTAAAATTTCATTTTTATTCGATCAAGAGTGAATGCCCTTCAACTGTACTGTGGGCAAATTATACATAAGCAATACTCACATGCCACATATTATTATGATAATAAATCACCAAGGCGTGAATATATTAAACAGTGAACTGAACAAAAACAACATCAGCACACAACCACAAATAATTATGCAACATATACAATTAAAGTGTCAACTCATGAAATAAAAACTTGAACATAATTCAAGCTCTATGATAAATCCAATAGCTTTACGTGTGAACTTCTCCTCCCGATTTAAGTCGCGTGTAACAAAATAAACAAGAAGAAGCTGTCAAAGACAGTATATACCCCAAAACGAGTGCATTGTTGATGAAAGGGTTCACTAAAAATGTGCGTTTGAATTTTTATCACAACACAAAAGCCTGACAAATCAATGCCCTATTATTATGTAAACAAAGAGCAATAACTCCTTAAAAATAACGCAATCGCGAAGCCTTGGCAGTATGTGCTGTTACAATAGCGCTCGCAGATAACCATTCCATTAAGTATAAATCGCATACATGATAAAAATGCACAAACGTGTGCAGACACATGTACATTACATTGGCGATAAATGTACTAATTTGTATTGAGCATGACTAAGTATGTCACTTATTTTCAGAAAACAAAGCATTTTCAAACCACGATTGGGTATCTACTTTCAATGAACCACTCGAAAGATAATTGTGTCATAAATGATCTTAGCTTTTCGACAATATGATAAAATAAGGTTACCATCTGTTGCACGTATACTAGTAGGGCACATTGCTTAATTTTGTTTTCATTTAGAATATGTGGATCACATATTTAAAATGATTAAGAAAATACAAACTTTATGAATATTGATATATACCTGAAGTAGAATGGGACAAACACACAATCAATGAAATGTCCGTAAAATAGTCACTACAAATATTTGAAAAAATCGAACAGACCATCTCAAAGCAATTCGTTTAACAGATAAGATGAGTTAATTAACGTCACTAGGCACATATTTCCCAGCGGTTGTATCGGAGTCGTAGTGCTATACCCTTAAAATATTTATCAGTGCGTGGTCGTCAATAGACGCTGCAATGTCGTCGAATGTTTCACACACCATGGCATCTGACGTCACTTTTGTAGTTGTATACGTCACTTCGAGTTCGTGCCAGACGAAATCGCAACATGTTTCGCTCCACGTGCATGCGCGTCTTTTCTCTTCGATGTTGTCTTCTGAGAAAGTGATCAATTTTCCATCTAAAGGTTGATATATTTTGAATACTTTGCTAAAATGTATTGCGATCTGTGGGAAACCAGGTAGAGATGGGTTTTTTTCCGAAAATAACACTTGGTTTGATAAACCTCTCAACGTGTGCGTGTGCAAATCAATGTATTTATTTTGAACTTCTTTCGACGAGCTATCCGGACTTTGATAATTTATAAACTCGCTTGTCAAACGTTTACGTACATCATTTAAGACATAATTTAAGTCCGCGTTTGTTATTGCACTTATAACCAACGGTTATAGTTCCGAAGCGAAGAATAGCCAATGAGGTCGTGGTGGAATGTACCTTTAATGTAAGTTTACACATTTCCATACCATTTTTTTCCAGCTGTGTGCGCAAGTACTGTACGGTGATCTTTAGTTTATATACGTCAGTGCCATTTTGCAAACGGACACTACGAAATACATAATAACGACTACTATTACTAAGAAAATTGCAATCAAAATAGCCATAATAGTTCCGCATTCATTTTCCTCTTCGTCATGTAGTGGAACAATAACTGAAAACGATGGTCGGCGTTTAATAAATCCTCCCTCCAGAATTCTGTGAAAGTTGTAAATTTTCACTGGTATTCGTCGCTGGACGGGATTTAAAAATGTTAGGGAATCGAACGGTCGTCCAATTTCACCATAATCCGACAGCGGCTGGGTCCAAGGAACCACTGCTGACGACGACGACGGACTTTCGTGAAGTTTAGACTTCTTCGAAAACTTGCGTCTGGTCATTCTGTGTGTGCATCAAGTAGTATTGCACTCTCTTCAACTACCAACACCAATTGATGTGATGCGTAAGTGTGTTTGAATATTATCTTCCAACGCAGTTGTCTTGATCACGTGAAAACTGATATGCTGGCGTTTTGCCACCGGATGATATACATGGTTATTGCATGTCAATCACGTCAATTATTACAAAATTATCACGCAGGCACAAAACACACACTTAGACGCAGACATCCACCCACTCACGATCCGGCACATACACGCATGCACGCAAACACGCAACAAAACAGGCTAACTTTTCAAATTCATTTTTTGAATATGTATATTACATGTTTTATAAAGATCTGTTGCCAGCTTTAGTTATTGACATTATGTAATGTTCTGTATGAATTGTGGAGTTTAAAAAAGTAGGTTTTTACACAGAAACAAATGTTGAAAAATATTAGATTGTTTGCAAGAGAAAGTTAGTTGTATTTAAACCGTTTCACTAATAACACACCCAAAGGAGCATACAAGTTCATATTAAGCATGACTAATAAGTTTGCAGTAAGTTCACAGTATTTTCAGAAAACTAAATAACTCGCGTTTCAAAAAAGTATTCATGTATATTTTCGAAAAAACTGTTCCAAGATAACTGTACGCTTTAAATTTACATTGTATGAGACGTAACAGGGTGGAGGATCAGGGGTTAACACACGGGCTGGACAGAATGTAAACACACAGTTAAGAACTTTATTTTTGCAAATATCTCTAGTTATTGAAATATATTTGCAATAATCTTTAGTGCATAAAAGACAGTTTTTCTTTCCGTTTGCGCCGATATTTTAAGATTTAAGAATAAATGCCTGTAAACGTCTGAAATCGGTGTCAACATTTCACGTTGCGTGAAGCATAGCCGTGTACATGAATGCTGTACACATCGAATTTTTTTATCAAGAACACAGTCTTATTAAATAAAGTAATTCTGATGTATTTCACATTGCCATTAGCAGCATACAAAAAACTTTGTTTTAAGCACCACTTACCGATTGAAAATGTTAAGATTTGTTACAGTATTTATAATTATGTTTTATTATCTCATAAGTTGGTGTATATCATCAAATCATATGTTCTGCCAATATAAATAAACCATACATTTACTGCAATGTGTCAGTGCCCCGCGCGACAATATTAATGTTTATACATGGGAGATTTAAAACAATAATTTCGTAGAGGTTGTTTATTGCCATAGCCTGCTAAACAGCAATGTGTGGATAAAACAAAAACGTCACTTCTAAGAAGTCTTCCTTGGTTAGAATGTAAAATATCTAAATATCACATCATGCAACATTTCTTTTCACGTACGAAAATGTAAGGTCAACGAGTCGTCAATTTGTGAAGTGCTTGTTGTTCAGAAACTTTATTGGTTATCACATAACAAACAATAATGCAAGACGTCACTTTGAAACTTATAACGGGATTATTGAATTCATGAAATAAGCATTGTATCAATGTATGTCTTTTGTTAATTTCAGATTGAGATAAAGTAATTCCGTATATAACTCCAATTGCAGCCGTGGATTTGAAGACGGGTTCCAAGTTCTCCACACATGTTAAACCAACAGCGCTGGTTTCTTCTGAAGCCCATAAAGTAACTGGTACCGCTGTTGCTGCTAATAGAAACATGTCGGAAAATGGTTGAAAAGTGGATATTGTCTCCATCAACTGGTCGACTTGATTTTATACAGTGGCTTGCAACGTGTCCTCGAGTCATTATTATTGCTAATAATTGCTAATAATAGGCACAGGTTTAATTTTTCGGTTTTGGTGACTACATTGCTTAAGACCCTTTGTTTCGACAAGTTGCGTTAGCAGTTTTGTTGACTCTTTTTCAGTTTTTAAGAAATTGTATATAGGAAAATCCTACACACAAGAGGATCTATCGAAACATGTTCGCAATGAAACCTTCATCACCCACGATACCCTTGCTGATTTTGAAGCACTTGGATCTCCACTGAAAACCTGTTTTAAGCTCTTACATTATGACCCACAGCTTTACCATGACTGCAACAAAGGATTCTGTTCCATTTTGTAATGTAATGGCAGAGCACATTAGGTATTCCGATGTTTAAGTACGTAAAGGAATACTAAAGCGAACAACAGCTGAAAACATTGCAGGCTCTGGACTGCCATTGTGTCATCTGCAGCCATATTTTCTCATTCTGAAGTGCCCGTATGAATACTCTTATTGGAAATAACAATTATGGACAACCAATAGTTACACATGAAAAAAGACCTTATCTGAAGTGGACCCTAAAATCGCTCAGTTTTTTCGGTGATGAAAAGTGATTGTTCAGAACACCTACTTAACTGTGTCGAATGTGACACTGTATTATGTTTACGTCAATTGCTGTTTTATGATCATGCTAAAAAATCGTTCACCTAGTTTTTTTATATTAAGAAGTTATATATCTATGTTCTATGTAAAATTATAAACTGTACATCTTAATAATATGAAATATTGGAAATCTGTTTGCATTTTGTGATCAATTTGTAATCATACGTGGCATTTGGACTAAGAGTGACCATAGTTTTTTTTTAATAATATCAATATTTAGCCAATGTCATAATATATCTAAGTTTATAACTATCGCTTTTAATAGATAACTAGAAAAACTCAAAATAGAAATGATATACAAAGTTATACTGAAATCCATTAAAAAATGTTGTCACTGAAAGATTTGTTGTCCTTTTTGCAATTTGTTTTCTGATGAAAGCATGAAGTATTGGAGATCAAAGGCATAATTCGCTTCCAAAGACACTTTTTCAGGCTATGTCTTCTAACACAATCCAGTTGAGTTCTTTTATTAAGTTTATTGTCAAAATATATGTACATTTACAAAAACAGACAATTATGGATATTGGGTCAAGCCATGGGAAAGGCCCGGCCGAGTCAATGGGTAAGTGCATGCAATACATGTAATATACAATCTTTACCAGCAGGTAAACATTTTGTTTTAATTTGCAATAATTTTAGATGAATAATGTACAATGTGGAAAAACTCACTCATTTTGTGTCTGGAAAAGTACCCATTAGGCTCCCAGTAACTTAAACTGCTTTCAGATGTACCATGAAATCGATATTTTTTTTTTTGGGGGGGGGGGGG
>VMBQ01000064.1:65989-76582 GCA_007657795.1 Dreissena rostriformis | reverse complement strand
ATTTGTATTGAGCATGACTAAGTATGTCACTTATTTTCAGAAAACAAAGCATTTTTAAACCACGATTGGGTATCTACTTTCAATGAACCACTCGAAAGATAATTGTGTCATAAATGATCTTAGCTTTTCGACAATATGATAAAATAAGGTTACCATCTGTTGCACGTATACTATTAGGGCACATTGCTTAGTTTCGTATTCACTTAGAATATGTGGATCACATATTTAAAATGATTAAGAAAATACAAACTTAATGAATATTGATATATACCTGAAGTAGAATGGGACAAACACACAATCAATAAAATGTCCGTAAAATAGTCACTACAAATATTTGAAAAAATCGAACAGACCATCTCAAAGCAATTCGTTTAACAGATTGAGTTAATTAACGTCACTAGGCACATATTTCCCAGCGGTTGTATCGGAGTCGTAGTGCTATACCCTTAAAATATTTATCAGTGCGTGGTCGTCAATAGACGCTGCAATGTCGTCGAATGTTTCACACACCATGGCATCTGACGTCACTTTTGTAGTTGTATACGTCACTTCGAGTTCGTGCCAGACGGAATCGCAACATGTTTCGCTCCACGTGAATGCGCGTCTTTTCTCTTCGATGTTGTCTTCTGAGAAAGTGATCAATTTTCCATCTAAAGGTTGATATATTTTGAATACTCTGTAAAATGTATTGCGATTTGTGGGAAACCAGGAAGAGATTTTTTTCTTCCGAAAATAACACTTGGTTTGATAGACCTCTCAACGTGTGCGTCTGCAAATCAATGATTTTATTTTGAACTGCTATCGACGAGCTATCCGGACTTTGATAATTTATAAACTCGCTTGTCAAACGTTTACGTACATCATTTAAGACATAATTTAAGTCCGCGTTTGTTATTGCACTTATAACCAACGGTTATAGTTCCGAAGCGAAGGAATTAGCCAATGAGTTCGTGGTGGAAAGTACCTTTAATGTTAGTATACACATTTCCATAACATTTTGTTCACATGTGTGCGCAAGTACTGTCCGGTGATCTTTAGTTTATATACGTCAGTGCCATTTTGCAAACGGACACTACGAACTACATAATAACGACTACTATTACTAAGAAAATTGCAATCAAAATAGCCATAATAGTTCCGCATTCATTTTCCTCTTCGTCATGTAGTGGAACAATAACTGAAAACGATGGTCGGCGTTTAATAAATCCTCCCTCCAGAATTCTGTGAAAGTTGTAAATTTCCACTGGTATCCGTCGCTGGACGGGATTTAAAAATGTTAGGGAATCGAACGGTCGTCCAATTTCACCATAATCCGACAGCGGCTGGGTCCAAGGAACCACTGCTGACGACGACGACGGAATGTCGTGACGCTTAGACTTCTTCGAAAACTTGCGTCTTGTCATTGTGTGTGTGCATCAAGTAGTATTGTGCTCTCTTCAACTACCAACAAAAATGACATGATGTGTGCAGAAATGAAAGTCTAACAAGGCATGTCACCATAGGATGACATATGCCCCCTTTTTTCACCTTTTTCTTAACCTAAACGCAAAGTGTGACGGAATTTCAGACGGACAGACAGACGGACAGTGCGATCACTATATGCCCACCTTCGGGGGCATACAAATAGCACTTAGAACTATGTACATGTTCACCTATGTACAAACATTAAAAGTAACCTTCAAATGCTTAGTGTTTTCATACGCAGTTCATGACAACATGTTAATTAAAAGAGAATACTGAGAAAATTGTTATAAGCACATTAAATAATATGTTTTAGTTCTTAAGTTCAAAGAAAAACTTCATATTGTATAAGCAACTAATAATATGTGTTCACAAATAATTTTCAGCTGCAACTACAGAATAGTATCTTATTATGTTCAACAATACATAGTCATTTTAATATAAATCAGTAATAACAATAACTATTATATTTACATGTACACATTATTTTACTCTGAACACCAGTATGTTGTTTTTCTTCTCCTGTCCCACAATGATGGAGGAAGTGTGTCTGCTGTAGCAGACTGACAATGGGCCCACCACTCCATCCTTCTGTGTAGCAATAGTGGCCAGCTTCCTTCTGCCCTCACTATCCACTTGTAGGATAGTATTGGACGTCCCCCCACACACCAGCACCTGGCCTGCATGTGTCACGTGTACACCACGTGGCCTTTGTAGTGCAGGGTCAGTGAAGATGGCCAGAACTAAACCATCCCTAGCCAGGGTGAGGAGCTCGTTCTTAAAGTAGTTAGTTATGTACACCTTGTCTCCTGTGGGACTCACAGCACAGCTGCTTACTGCAAAACAGAGTAACATCAAGATATTGAATCACTGTTAATGTTAAATAATCTTAATAAATAGTGAAATTGTAATACATATGTGTTGTTGAGTACGACATTAATCTTTAGTTTCAATTTTATTGTTAAAAATTTTGACATACAGTTTGACATGTTGAAATGCGATTGGTGAGTTAGAAATGAAGTGTTACACTACACAATTACACAGATGAAAACAATAACACGTATGAAAACAATTAGAGAACAAGAGTTCCGCTGTCGGAGACATATGCCCCTAAAACAGGGCCTTGATTTTCACACTTATTGTGACAGTGGCCTTTGACCTAGTGACCCAAATTTTGATTGGGGTCATCTACTGTCCAACGCCAATGCACATGTGAAGTATCAAGTTAATCGGTCAATTGGTTGACGAGTTATTGATCGGAAACAATTTTCAAACTTATTGTGACAGTGACCTTGACCTTTGACCTAGTGACCCAAATTTCAATAGGAGCCATCTACTTTCTAAGGCTAATGCACATGTGAAGTAATAAGTCAATCGCTCACTTGGTTGACGAGGAATCGATCGGAAACTATTTTCACTGTTATTGTGACAGTGACCTTGACCTTTGACCTAGTACCCCAATTTCAATAGGAGTCATCTACTGTCCAAGGCCAATGCACACTAGAAGTTTCAAGCCAATCGGTCAATCCATTCAAAAATTATTGATCGGAAACGAACTGGTCTAGCGACTGACCGACCGACCTTCATACAGCAAAACAATATAACCCCTCTTCTTCGAAGGGGACATTATTACACAGTTCAATGAACATGAACATATGAATGTTACTATATGCAGCAATAATATATTTCCTACACATGCACAAATGTTATAACAACGTATTGACATAGAAGTGCAATTGACACAAGCAGACATGCTTCATACATAGGCATCATTACGACTGTAGTTGATTTTTTTAAAGTGTTTAAAACAATAAAAATATGTTTTAAACAACCAATACTGAAACTTTTATATCTAATTTTTACTGACTTTTTTTCAGAAGAAAGTTGTCAAAAGCAAATAATTATATTTCATACATATGTTTGAACACTCCTGTACATCAAACAGAACAATTAAAGAAGTGTATGTTCAGTGATTTGACAAACACCAACAAATGAAGACCATGTCAGAACGTATCTCTTTCAAAGGAACTCAGTTTCTATTTATAGACATGTCTTGTAGTGACCGTCAAAATACTGAATTACTCATGTTTAAAAATAAATATTACTATGGATGGGACCCAATATCCGAATATTCGAAAATCGGCCGAATATTCAAATCCAAAATTCATATTCGAATATTCTATTTTTATGCAAAGATACTTCCAAAAAACTTATAAGTACATGTACAAAGTCGCAGTTTTGGTTTCCATTATATGTCATTGCTTTGATAACAGCTTCCATCAATGAATGAAATGATAATTGGCAGATATAAGGAGGTATAAGGAGAGGGACCAGTCGTCAATTTACTATCATTTCATAGTAATGCAATATGTACAAACTATTTTCTGAAAATCAGTCGAAAATGAACGTAAATTTATGTAAATCATTTACGTATATTGATAAACATTTGAAAATCTGTGTTTTGACAGTTTTTTTTACCTAAGCGGTCAATTTTATAAACCGTGGTTAATATTAACTTAAGTAACCTGACAACCGCAGTTATTTGCATAGTTATGTTACCGATATATAATTGTATTTGAATAAACGATGGTTACTTCGTTGTAGCCTAACCATTGAAATTTGTTAACTTACCACAGTTAAATTACCAACAATGCAACCCTGAAAATGACGTCGTTTTTGCGCAATTTGTCATACGAGCATTGTCCAATATGGCCTCTGACTCTGTCACAAAAGAAATAAGCGAAAAACGGACTAAACATTTTTGGAACCGAGAGGTGGACGTTTTTAAGAACTTAATGAAATAATATCTTCATAAATCTCGAACCAACCAAAGCGGCCACTCGTTACCTAATAAGTAATGGACACCATGCTCGTTGTAGTCAGAAACTTTGTAGAAGACATTATTTAAAGCTCCATTCAACCTCACAATTAACGATTATTTTGTTAAATATTTCGTAAAATAAAGTTAACCCATACAAAATCAGTGTTCCTTAAAGCAATAGCCAAAATGTGAACGCTAGATGTGGTCCGGTAACATAGATTTAACAAGAAACACTCTTACCAGACCACATCAAGCGTTGAAATTATGGCTTTTATATACGGAACACTGATTTTGTATGGGTTTACTTTACTTTGCGAAATAATTAACGAAATATTCGTTGATTTTGGGTGTTAATGGGGCTTTAAATGATCTGTCTTGCTATGATGTTTACGCATTGAAACACAAAACTCATAAATTTATCGTGATGATATAACTATTGTGGTTAGTCTACATTAGCGACACGGTAATTCACATGGACCGAAGTAGGGTGCAACGAAGCAATAACACGAACACATTATTTAAAAAATATGTTGTCACAAGATTTATTATCAAAACCCGAGTAAATACAGTTTCATGCTTTTGTGCACAATTTCACGAAATTTATGATCGAATCCCGGCTGTATAAAGTTTGAAGCAATTAAAGTGTGCGTTTTGCAACACTGCGTTTTGCAAGATATGATCTATATTTGAAATATTAAATGAGTAAAATAGACATACAATAATTCTTTGGAACGAAAGCACTTGCATTGAGTATCAAATTCACTGAAGTTTGTATTTAAATAGCTAATATGTATTTAATGTTCGTGACATTAAGCATTAAATATTGGGGACTTAAAATGATAACTTCATTCGTTTCAAATTACCGAATTAATATACGTAACATCCCTAAAATTATGTTTCAATTAAGCTTTATTTAATTTAATTATTACATAGTTGATAAATCTACTTGTTGTTTTGTTCACTTAGCTTACTGTACCTTATAAATATTGAAGAGTACAGAAAACAGAACAAGTTTAAGCTTTGAAAATGCTGATTTTTTCTCGTGATTGGTTCACCTTAAATCTTAAATGCAGTCTAACAGAGCTGTCTACGCCTTACGTACCGGTAATGTTGCACTCGAGAAGTAGAAGTGGGTTGTCAATAGGGGGCAATAAATGGATTAGCGATGGTATCTTTAAGCAAGACAGAGCTTGAATAGCGAATTTTATTGTGAACTTATATAACGTTTTAACAAATTGTCTCATATCGGGACACCGGAACAATCACCCAACTCGCGGGACTGTCGAGATCTGGCATGTATGTTTTAATTCCGTTATCCATATATAAAATCAATGATTATGTAATCAGAATTTAGTTTCTCAAATCTAAACCAATTAAATCGTTCTTAAATGGTTCTTCATTCCAGAAAAAAAGCGAAACCAAAAGCATAAATAGTATAGATGGAAAGTAATTCAGATTAATTATAAGTATTGAAATAAATTTGAATTACCGTAATGTGTTTTCCTGAAATATCTTACATCTTATAAAACTAATAAGTATTTATTTTAAAAAAAAGCATAATAATCAATGATCTTAAAAAAATATTACTCTATCCTGTTTTCAAAGCTGCACATAAGATACGATTTATAGTGGCATTTGTGGCAATCAGGAATAGTTATTTGCTCTGGACGGTCATAAGTTCGGACACTTTAATATAGGGTTAAAATCAAATATTCGAATATATTCGAATAATGACAAACGAATATTCGAATATCATTTCCAGTATTCGTTCCCATCCCTAAATATTACTGAACATCTTTCTGGTTATTGTAACATTCAATGAACACATACACATTATAAAAATGTAAAATTACTTTGGTATGTATATTCCTTGTGAAATCAGGATGAATCCGCCATGATTCTTACCTGTAAATAACTCTGATGCATCTTCATAGAGTCTGCAGACCAGTTTCCCACTAAGTGAGTACTTGTATAGTGCAGTACCAGAGCAGATAAACAGATCTCCCTGGTGATGGGCAAAATCTGCACATCTACGTTTTAACTGAAACCTCCTGCCCTGGACAAGCAGGTTCTGTGTGACTGTTATAAACATGACATCAGGCATGCTACTATTACCATTCACAACCACTGCCACCTCAGTGGGTGTGATCTGACAGATGTCATCTGGCCGAGCAGCCACATATAAGTTACTCACCACCTGGTACTGCTGGTTCAGCAACTTGACCTTTTTATAATGGTCATCTGTAACCAGGACCTGTCCATCTGGGAGAGCACATATTGATCTGATACTCGGAGTGTATGAATCCACATCAAACGAATATCCCGATTCTATGCAAAAATCACCTGGTGTCCACACAATGTGATCCGACTTCCCCTGGACAGTAAACACCGGGCCTAACTTTCCCAGCATACGCATTGCCTGCTTTATTTTGTGCTCACATTTTAAGCTGGCTATAAGGAAAACCTCCATATTATTCCCAATTTTATTAATGGTGTCATATAATTGTGTTAAAGCATTCTGAAGAACGATGCATTTATGAATATAACTTGTAACGGAATCTTTAATGCTTATAACTTCATCTTTAAATTCTTTCAACTCCTTCACAGTACTATTATCAAAGTCATTCAAGATAGAAAGTACAATTCTACACATTTGTTCTTTAATTCTCGCAGAACTATTACCACGTTCATCTACAGTAGCATTTATATTGACACGCATTTGGTCTATCATGAATGACCCATGTTCCTTGTATGTTCCCTGCAATGACTGAATACTGGCCTCCTGACTGATTTGCAGGCTTTTCATTTCTTTAAGCACAGTTTCCAGCTGCGCTGAAAGTCCCTGCAGGTCTGTGGGCTGTGGATAGGTCAGCTCAGAAATGGGAATCAAATCAATGCATTCAATGCATTTGCTGAAAGAAACACAAATCCCAGATGTAATACCCTACCGAGGAACCGTAAGAAGATTCATGTTAAGATTCAAACAAGCATACATATTCAAATAACAAGAAACATACCATTTTTATTCCAACGCTTAATTTTTTCCAGTTCTGACGCAGAAAATATTCTTCAATGTTTTTCTGTTTACAGTATCAATGACTTCGACCACATTTATACAAGCAAATACTCCATATACCGGTAAGTAAAGTGTAAAGTGTAGCCTGTATTGAGCAGCCAGTAAAGAGAAAAGGCCAAAGATGTGGCTTTTGAGACGCTACCGCTTAATCGAAAGGTGGCCAATTATTTTTATAAATAATATAAGCTTTAATTAAAAATTGTCAGCTACCATAATAATAATAACAAGAGTTACAAGGTCGGAGACATATGCCCCCAAAACAGGGCCTTGATTTTCACACTTATTGTGACAGTGAACTTGACCTATGACCTAGTGACCCCAATTTCAATAGGGGTCATCTACTGTCCAAGGCCAATGCACATGTGAAGTATCAAGCCAATCGGCCAATTCGTTGACAAGTTATTGATTGGAAATGCTTTTCACACTTATTTTGACAGTTACCTAGACCTTTGACATAGTGACCCCAATTTCAATAGGGGTCATCTACTGTCCAAGACCAAGGCACATGTGAAGTATCAAGCCAATCCGTCAATCCGTTCAAAAGTTATTGATCAGAAACGAACTGGTCTACCGACAGACACACAGACCAACAGACCGACCGACATCCAGCAAAACACTATACCCCCTCTTCTTTGAAGGAGGGCATAATAATAACAAGAGTTCTGCGGTGTGAGACATATGCCCCCAAAACAGGGCCATGATTTGGACACATATTGTGACAGTGACCTTGACCTAGTGATCCCAATTTCAATAGGGGTCATCTACTGTTTAAGGTCAATGCACATGTGAAGTATCAAGCCAATCGGTCCATTTGTTGAGAAGTTATTGATTGGAAACGATTTTCACACTTATTGCGACAGTGACCTTTACCTCTGACCTAGTGACCCCAATTTCAATAGGGGTCATCTACTGTCCAAGGCAAATGCACATGTTTAGTATCAAGCCAATCGGTCAATCTGTTCACAAGTCATGGATTGAAAACGAACTGGTCTACCGACAGACATCCAGCAAAACAATATACCCCCTCTTCTTCGAAGGGGGGCATAATAAATATAGGATATTTGTTAGTTTCAGTAGATTATCGATTTTAATTCATGAGTGATCAGAGAAAATTGATATTTAACATTTGGCCTAGCCACGAGTGGACTAATTGATTTTCTATGTTCTACAATCATGAGAGATCAAATTTAAGAGTTAAACCGAAAATTTTGAGGTTATAATAGCCTCAAATTAACATACAAAAGCATTTTACAAAAAATGAGAAAGTAATTAATAATTTTCAGTTTTTTCCCTGTTTGAAATGCTATATTCGAACATTTAAATCACTTATATTTCCCTATAAACCATAGGAAAACAGAATAAGTTTTACTTAATGTAAAGACACATTTTAAGGTTTGAAAATGAACATGAACATTTTATGTCTCTTGTACTGGTTTATATATCATGATGAATATGGGTTCAAAACGTGTTAATTTCTGTGTATAATATGTTTTTGTAATCTTATTTAAATAATAACTAAACAACTGAAGTGTAACACACCTGTGTTGATCAGATACACACTGATGGCAGCACAGCTGTCTGTGTATGTTGCAGAACTTGTCCAGTTTATGGTCCTTGTGTTCATCACAAGTTTGTAGAAAATCAACCACCTGTTTTGAAAGAGGCCATTTATCTTTTTCTACTCTTCCAGATGAAGTATGTTTAGGCAACGCTTTACCATGTGGTTCAATACAGTTTCCACAATAAAAACGATCACACTGTTTACAATAGAAGTCAGCACTTGTCTCAAAATTATTCTGGTCTTCACAGGCATTACAAATATAGTCCTTCACTTCATCGGAACGCTGATTAACTGAAGACTGAGAACTTGTTGCCATTTTGTGATTGATTGATTTCAACAAAGTCACTTTTTGACACTTCAAATACAGAAACAATTTGCATCAATAAAGAAACATATTATACATACACACACTTTTAGATATTTCATACATTAGTAAAACATGTAACACTTCAAAAATGACTCTAAACTCGCATCTGAACAAGTAATATACTTTCCAAATTATGAGCAAAACAGGTCTTTGCTACTCAGTTTCACGTTACAGGTAAACAGTTTCACTATCAATCGTGTTACTTCAACCACCTCAGGATGGCTCCACAAGATATTGATTTATGAAATAAAGCGTCTGCTGATCCAGAATGTGTCACTATGTAAACTGTCACGTTTGAATGAGTACAGTATTGGGTAACATTTCACTCAAATGAAAACAATTTCAATAGAAGGCTAATTTAAACCAAATTGAAGCACAGGAATGCCACAAGTGGTATATTACATGTAAAACACATCAATGCATTGTTTAAAATAATAAGAAGGTTATGTTGATACACTTTAATTGTAAAAAAAATATATATTAAGTAAAGATTAAATAATGATAGGGAAACGAAGTACAAACGGAATAGAGCTGAGGTATTTGTGTTATTTTAGAATGTGTTATTTTATATCTCATCCTTCCCTCTCTCAGAGAAGTAATGTGTTGATTTATTTGTCTAGTAGCTTTTTAATCCCTTGAGAGCAATAAAACATAACATAATCACACATTTGATGTTTCAAACTAAAGCTTTGTCACAGACAAAACGTATACCCCCACATGCTGCATTGACACAGAATATTTTGCATGCTGTCTTAATTTATGGCGATTTTTAAGAATTATTATGCCATTATCATTTATAGCCATTTTGACCTATCAACTCTTGTATTCTTTAGCATGACACGCCTTCCAATGACTGTGAACAAAATTAATGTTCAGAGTCATTCTAAAATCTCACAATGAATGACATTGTTATGGCCTGGACAAGATCATTTATGGCCATTTTTTACTTTTGAACTCCATGTGTAACCTTGACCTTGGAGATATCGACGTAATTCTTTCGCATGAAACACCGTCAATGGTTGTGAACAAATGTACCAAGTAATTTTAAAATCTCACAATGAATGACATAGTTATGGCCCAGACAAGATCATTTATGGCCATTTTTTACCTTTGAACTCAAAGTGTGACCTTGACGTTGCAGATATTGACGTAATTCTTTCGCATGACACACCCTCAAATGATTGTGAACAAATGTGCCAAATTATTTAAAAATCTCACAATGAACGACATAGTTATGGCCCGGACAAGCTCATTTATGGCCATTTTTGACCTTTGAACTCAAAGTGTGACCTTGACCTTGGAGATAT
>VMBQ01000064.1:0-63060 GCA_007657795.1 Dreissena rostriformis | reverse complement strand
ATATCATATTTTTGTAAAGTTTGGAGAAAATTCAAGAAAAAAATATTAAACAATTAAATACATTTTAAGTTGTTTGATGATCTTTTCATGTATTTCAACGTTTTCTATGTCTAGATAAATACCCTATTTGTACCCATTGAAAACCTTTAAAACTTTCATTTTGCATTGTTATTTTGTGTTGGGCTTGAAGAAAAAAGATTGATCTGTACGCAAATGTTTACATTATATCCCACAATCATAACAGTTTCCAATTTATCGACAGTGATTTATCAGAGTGTTTGACATAAGCCCTCTGGGACGTTGGCCCATAGGACCTTTTCCCCTTAGTGAGAATATGGTGCCGATGTGAATAACGCAAAACGATTTGAAGATAAATAAATAAATAACAACAACGAAAAAAGGATGAGAATTTAATAATAATTGATTAAAACACAGATTATGATTTCGTTTCAGTTTTTTCTAAAGTAATTGTAAGGTCTATTTCGTTTCCATAGAAATAGCTTATGTCGTCCGTAAGTAAGCTCAAATTTGATTGGCTGACGGTTTCAAGGGCTTATTCTAAAAATAAATGCTGCTCGAGCAGGATTTTTCTGCTGCAGCTGAAAAAAAATGCTGCTCGAGCAGGAATTTTGCTGCTCGAGCAGCATCAAGATACTGCTCGAACAGCAAATTTGCTGCTCGAGCAGCATATTGCTGCTCGAGCAGCATTTAAATTCTGCTCGAGCAGCATTTTTTTCTGCTCGAGCAGAATGTTAAAGTTTCGACCCCTTTGGAGCGCCATACATAGACTGTTAGGCATGCTCAAACTCTATTATTAGCTTTACGTCTTATACAAACATGTACGTGTACATTTTGTGCGTACAGTTATTTTGCAACAGTTTTTTGAAAATATAGGCTATCAATTGTGGAAAAGCGAGTTATTTAATTTTCTGAAAATAATGTGACCTTATTGTGAATATACGTCATGCTTAATATGTGCATATTATATATTCCCTTTTAAATGGCCACGTGTATTATTTTCTTTATGATGCTGCTAATTATCGACCAATGAATTGCAAATTGCAAGCGTTAATATACCACGTATGCATTTCACTCATGTACGACTATGCAATGTGGACAACAAATCACGAATTGTAACAGGTGACAGTATGCCAGCTATATCAAAGTATTAACTTCAAAGTATAGGGACACATGTGATATGCAAATACCAAACTAATTATGTTCATTAGCGTTATGTGAGGTTACACTCAAGGATTACCCTACACAAATAGAATACTAGATTAATGTATAACTAAATATCATGACGAGACGCAAGAACGCGAAATCGTGGAATAAAAACAATAATTCGTCTTCGACGTCAATGGTTCCTTGGTCCCCGGCAAACCAAGATTTTACCGAGACGGACTATTCGCGCGGTTCCTGGCCGGTGGCATCACGTGCGCATGAAGAGTGTCTTATACCAGTACACTTGTTTAACTTTCACAGAATTCTGCCGGACGGACGAATTAATCGCCGACCGTCGTTCACACTTATTGTTCCACTCGACCCCACACAGGAAACTGCGAGTCCCACACAGAAATCTGCGAATCTTCCAATAGCTGGTTACCGTAGAAACCTTCTTGCAGAAGCGAGTGACCCCAAGTTGATCATTGTACTAATTGTACTGGTCTGTGTTGTCGTCGAGGTTTATTTGTTTGGATGCTTTGGAAGCCGAAGTTAAAGGGTTTTTTTTAGCTTGTTTTTACTGAAATGCAACAAACACGAAGGGAATGACTAGTTAAAAGTGATTACGGATGTAATTGCATGTAGTCATAAATTATGATCAGAACGAGATGTGTTAAACTTAAATCATAAATGCGGGTTCTACAATACATGTTTTATCTACTGCACATTGTGCAATGAATTCGTCGGCAATGCAATTTGTATCGTGTGTTGTTGTGTTTTGTGGAAAATGTTCACCACGTCTTTACATGGAAAATGTTGATCATAACATTAACAGACAGAACGACATTTTCTGAAAATGTCGATGTCTGGTTTCCCTTCATTACAGCATTGAGTCTATAAATACCACCCAATCATTGTTCAGATAAAAGAAAATGAAAGTTGAAATTACCACTTCGTGTTTATTGTTTAAATAACTGGGATATCAGGATAATAAGCAGTTCCCAGGCAAGTGCCTGAGTGTCATGAGTTTATTCATATACAGTAAACTGCTTTCGGATGGAAAATTGCATCGGCAGTATATAGCTATTTATTCAAATCAACGGTGGATTATTATATTATCTAGACCAAACAGTGGCAGTAAATAAATGTGGATGAAAAATAACACAGTGAACATCATATAAACAAAGTATTCCCTGGTCTGTGCCAGCAGGAGAGGACTATCAACAAAAAAACGCTACACTTGAACAACTATTGAAATGGATGACAAATCGAGCACAGGCGAGAAAAAGGCTAAACGGCGCGTGGGAAGTTACGAAAACTTCTTCCCACATGAAAGAAGGATCCTGCGTCCTTCGGACATTCGCTACAGTCAATGCTCCGTGTCGAACAAGTTCACAAACGGGTCGCTTATCGGGGAGCTTCTGGACGACATCGTCGCTGGAAGATGCTTTACTCAGTCGGTTAAGCAGATAGAGGTCGCCCGTGTTAATGGAAAATGGTACTCCAACGACAATCGGCGCCTCTGCGTCTTCAAGCAGCTTGAGCATCTAGGGCGCTTGGAGAAGATACCCGTGAAAGTGGTCGAGAAGATACCCGCGTGTAAATTTACGACGAAAAACGAAGGGACCTCGGTAGAGATAAGGGGAGGGAGCCCCGGTGGAACGAATTTCCTAGCTACTGCATCTAAACGGAAACGCACTAGATCAAAACGGAAACGGTCGAAGACGAACAAACAGTTGGCTGGTTCATCTGCTGGCGAGAGAGGACCAAGTCCACATGACACTGTAGAAGGCATGACACTCCCTTCCATTAGTTTGAAACAGGAAGTGGCGTTAGAAACCAGTTATTATCCGCCAGATGACGCTGAATGGGAACCGTTAGACGACATTTTAGCGTCCATTGACGACCCATCTCTAAATGATTGTTATTTCGAGGTATATCACTACGACATGAAGGAAACTTCCGGAAAACACGCTCCTCTCGACGTCGACTGGTTTGATTATTTCGACGAGGCACACGACTGTGAGGACACAAGCATTGCGCCAGCTGCCTCGCCGTTTGATACCGTAAACACCGCCCAGTATGATAAGGACTTTGGAAACAAGTTGGCTTTGATGACAATATAACTGATTTCGTCTCATACACAGCGATCAGTCATGCAAAAGGAACGATAGATCCATCTGATACAGAGGAATGGGTTCATGGTCACAACGCCGAATCGTGTACATTTTCGACAAACGTAGGTTCCAATGCCAATCCAGATATCAAGAAACTCGTCCTTGAGAAAGCGCCGCGAAAAGTCAGAGTTTCTCGGTTACCTCAGCGGCTTATGCAAAGTGATTGGACCGACATTCTTTCGAATGACGTCGATGGACCAAAAATGCCGTTGGTTATCCGACAAGTGCCCGACGGAACCGACGTCGATAATGTATTCATAACCGAGAATACATCGTGTTTCGACGATTGTCCTTTCTCAACAAAACGGTACTCTTCCCCCAGTGTAAGGAATGAAAAGCAACAAACCAACGTAACATCGACAGGATTGACGTCGGCGTCGGATATCGGACATAACGTCGACGAATCTGACGCCGGTATTTGTGTCCTCTTGTAGCAACAAGTTGCTGTGTTAGATGAACCAAAACAGAAGACCTTCTTCCAAAGAATACGATCGGTGGACTCGAACTTTCTGCACACGATTTGAACCCAAAATACTTCTAAGGACGACGGAATATTAAAGTTATTTGTATTCTGTCGTTTTTCCTAAACAACCGGCTGCTGAAAATATAGAAAGTATAGTGCTTCAATTGATTTTCTTTCAACAGTCGTGTAAACCTGTATATACACTTCAATATATAGTTAATGATACATGAGTAATTGCGATGCAACTTACGATAAGTTTGCACCATTGAAAAAAATTTGCAAACTGTACGCATACATTGTCTTCTTGTGCGTTTGGACTTCTGGATGTCTTATTTAATTTAAAAATGAAAACTAAAAAATGAAAACATGGAAATACGTTTTCCGCTACGCAGTTTTATGTACATTGTATTCAGGCTGCTTAGATTAATATAATTTACAAAAATACGTTTGTTATATGTCAATCCCATTATATAGGTCTACGCATTGTTGCATTATTTGTTCTAAATGAATAAATGTGTAGATCGACAAAGTTTCAATATATTCGTCTGATAAATTCGCATACATTGACCGACTAGACGTCAAAATAGTTCTAATTTTTCGGCATGAAAATGTGTGACAATGTGGCTTTTATTACTCAGAATGTCTCAATAAAATTGATTACGCGTACACTGTTTGCGTACATTAATCTTCCAAGCAGTTTTTTTTTATATATTAATTTGTGGACATGCGGTGAATGTACTTTTCTAGACGTAATGGAAACTTAATAAGCTTCGTGCTGAGAAAACTGGGCTAAATGCATGTGCGTAAAGTGTCGTCCCAGATTAGCATGTACAGTATAAAACATAAAAAAGTTCACATATTGCATACATTAATTATCCGCTTCTTGTTAAAACGTATTTTTTTCCTCCCATAAATCGTATGGAAAAAGGTTTCGTGCTAGTAGAGTTAATATATAATCATATACATGCTTGTACTAGTCATTATTTAAATATTGGTGCGTTTAATGGTATAATATGAACATGTCATTTAATTGTTGTCACTGTTTTCATTGTTGTTATTTGTTCACCTTTAATGTGTTTTTCTCTATAATTCACAATTTAATCATTTATTGGTATAGGTGTTTTGACCTCACAGCTCATAATTTGCTCATGATTGCTGTTAATGTTCACTGTTATTTGAATTTAAATGTATTTACTGTTCTTTGAATAAAATGTTCATGTAAACTTTAATCATGAGTTGTCTCCCTTAGACCATGTGGTGCCTTAAATGAAACCCAATTTCAACGTTCACAACTTGAGATAACTCGATGGTTTTCAACGATTACCAAGCATCATATTTAGATAAGTACTCGCCCTTGAGTCGGACATTTTTATATTTGTATTTTGTAAAGACGTGTTGAATTTTACATGATTTGAGACTTTGTTATAAACACTCTACCCTTGGTTCTCAAAATTAATAAAATTTCTAAATACAATTTTATCAAATATTTTCTTACGATGACATTGGATATGTAGCAGTAAAAATATCTTCTAGTGACTATACATTCAGAATTTTCAATTATCGATCAGCTTTATACCATCGCCTGTTTGACAAGATGCATTTCACAGCATTAACCAATGACTGGATATTTAAAACATTACCTTATCCTGTAAAAGTGGATGGCTATTTTATGTGGTTTGTTTTATAATATATATTTTATAGCAAAATATATTCCACAATCCAATAAGCCCTTGAGACGATCACAATTCGCCCTTATGGCGGACATGAGTTTACCTACTGGCAGAGGTATACGGATGAGAAGAAACCAAGTATTCATTCGAATGAATACGACTCAATCTATAAAGAATCCCTTAGCTCACAAACAAGAAGAATCATATTATGTTTTATCTTTGTATTTGCGTACTTTTCTTTGTCAACCCCAGTGCCACAAATGGTTCCGTTGTAAACTTCGAATAGACACTAGAAGTGACCATGTCATTTGTCCTCTTTAAAAAAACTTATTTTCGTCAACATGTTGACACTTTAATACATTTACAAATAATGTACACGATTGCAACTGTGAAAATTTGAATTGTTGTAAATGTAGGGGATTGATAACCTAATCAGTGCTTAAGACAAATATGTGTCCGTGTTAAGAGCGAATATGTTCGACTCATCTACATCTACATCTACGGTATACTCCCGAACAATCACTCACGATTATAATTGGGAGGCGCGTTGTCAGGAAAACCAGTGTTGCTCAGTTAAAAGTGCATCTGAAAGAGAAATTATTTAAGATATATACAGAAAAGTAAAAATATTCAAGAAATGCAGAGTTAGATTAAAAATAAAAACAGGGGTAACAACTTAGAATTTAACCTCCCCCGAGTCTCGCTTTGAAGGAATCGAGATCGGGTCTTGATTTTACCTCGTATGGAAGACCGTTCCAATACCTTATCGTACGGGGAAAGAATGAATTCATGTGATACTGGGTGCGTGATTGGGGGATTAAAACGTTTAAGTTTCTTGTAGGGATAAGGTGACAGTGGTCCACGTTGACTAGCTGGTGGTGGGTTTTGTACAGCATTGTGAGGGAGTTGGTCATGCGATGGAGGGCAAGGGTGTTCCAATGAAGGGTCTGTAACATATGGGTGACACTACTGGTGTATCCAGGCATTTATGACATACCGGGCTGCTGCTCGTTGGACCCCTTCTACTTTATCAGCCAAGTATGTTTGCCAGGGATGCCACACAACTGAACAATATTCAAGTTGTGGGCGTACGTATGTGGTATAAGCAGCTTCTTTAACCTTAATGTTCTGGGTCCTAACGTTTCTCTTTATGAAATGGATGGAGATTTTGGCCTTAAAGGATATATTATTAATATGTTTTGACCAGTTTAAATCCTTAGTTATGGTTACCCCAAGGTACTTGGCATTAACAGTTGATTTATATTCAGTATTATGGAGGGTGTAGGGGAATATGATGGGGTTTCTTTTTCGTGTAATTCGTAAACCCTCGCACTAATCAGGATTAAATTCCATTGCCCAATCTCTTTCCCATTGTTCTAGTTGGTAGAGGTCATTGTGAAGTTGTTCTGAATCGGACTGGGACTTGATTGTCAGGTAGACTACAGTGTCGTCAGCAAATAACCTAGCCTTACTTTTTATACTGTCAGGGAGGTCGTTAATGTATGTCAGGAAGATGCAGGGACCTATGACTGAACCTTGGGGGACTCCAGCCATAACTGGGAGTTCATCTGAGTTATGGCCTTCAATCGTAACTCTCTGTGTACGGTTACTGAGAAAGGATCTAATCCAGGAAGTGACCTCTAAGTTCACCCCAAGCTTGAATAATTTGTGGATAAGCTGGCGGTGATCGACCTTATCGAATGCTTTGGAGAATTCCATTACGATTAGATCAGTTTGTTGACAATTTTCCAGAGAGTCACATAGTTCTTGGGAGAAACCAATCAGCTGTGTCTTGCAGCTATGTTTTGACCTAAATCCATGTTGAAAAGGGGAAAGGAGCTGGTGCTCATCAAAGTGGGACATTAAGTTTGAGACAATTATGTGTTCCATCAGTTAAGAGACAATACATGTAAGTGATATGGGTCTGTAATTGCTGGGTTTTGACCTTGATCCATTCTTAAACACAGGGGCTATGGTTTCTCACTTCCAGTCTGATGGAACAATACCTGGGCTAAGGGATAATTGGAAGATCTTACAAATAATGAGAGAAATCTCTTTGTGAAGTTCTTTAAGGATCCGTGGGGAAATCTGCTCTGGGCCGGATGCTTTACTGGGGCAGAGACCACTCAAGAGTTTATATACACCTTCTTCTGTAAAACTTATCGAAGGCATTTGAAACTTCACCATGTTTATTAGGGTACTGCATGCCTGCTTCAGGCTGAGGGGCTGAGGCCGAGAGAAAACTGATTCAAACTGCCTATTTAGGATGTTGGCCTTGTCAGTAGGTTTTGAGTGGGTGATTCCTTCTGACTTGAGAGGTGACAATCGAAAGTTTTCGGACTTATTGTGTTTGACAAAGCTATACAATTTTTTGTTCCTACCTGGTTGTGAGTCACCGTCAAAGATAACCGTTTCTAGATAATGCTAATAGGACTCCTTATTTGGTTTTGGATGGAGGACTTTATAGTTTTGAACTGGGATGTTAACTTTTGGTCTGCAAAATTTTTATTTTTTACTTTTTGGTATAAACTGTCTCTACGTCTGATGAGTCTAATAATAGATGGGGTGATCCATGGCAAGTCTTGTCTGGTCTTTGTCATTTTTGTCGGGATATGAGTTTCACATAAATGGTTAAGTTTAACTTTGTAGTCCGTCCAAGCAGTGTCGAGGTTTGTATAATTAGTACCAGTCAACTCCATACGAAATGTGTCAATATCTTGTTTCAGCTGTGACCAATAAGCACGATTGTAAAGTGAGATTTTTCTTTTAGGTTGGAGTTTACGACCCTTGTTGATTTGTATTTCATGAAAAACTATGTCGAGGTCGGAAGTGGCAAGACTGGGTAGGGTTTTTACGGTACCGATCGCTGATGGCAGATTGGTTAGAAAGAGGTCAAGGATGTTCAATTTTCTAGTGGGGATTTTAACTACATTTTGAAGGTTATAGGTGACCATGTTTTCTAGGAAATCTTCATACAATTCCTTGTGTCTGCAGGTAGGCTTAAGGGATTCGTCTGTCCAGTCAATGTCAGGTAAGTTAAAGTCTCCTAGGAGCCTGATGATGCTATTCTTGTGAATGAGTTTTAATGATGACCAAAGTTCTTCTAGTGAAACTTTGTCATTCTAATGGGGATGGAAGTATGATCCTATGTATATGGATCTTACTCCGGGGATGGTTACCTTTGCCCAGCATAAGTTGCATTTAGTTTTAACATCTGGCTCTTCTTGGTTAACTAGGGATTTGGTAATGGCTATAAGGACCCCACCACACTGGGAGTGTGTACGGTCATCTCTGTATACATCGTAATTAAGGGAGTCATTAAAGATCTCGGAAGTTAATCTCAGGTTTTAGCCAAGTCTCGGTGCAACATATTACATCATGTTTAGTTTGATTTATTACCTGGTGTAGGACAGGGATCTTACTTTTAATTGATCTACAGTTAATATTGAGAACTGAGATTCTCTGACTTACATTTCTAGGTTTGGAAAGCTTCCGATCATTTGATGAAACCGGCGTAGAAGTGGCCTGGTTTTTTTTAACTGTTTAGGAGTAGTGTGAAAGTCACTTACTACGGGGCTGCTTACTTGTTGGGTAGGTGAGACAGGTTAAGGGTAAGATACAAGGTTGTTCAAAATATTTGTATCACAAAGGGAGTCTAGGGAAGTAGCTAGGGATAGAGAATAATTCATACTGTTGCATATTATGCAATGCTAGCTGAACTGGAAATCTGACAACCTATCATAGGTTTCATCTCCAATATCTTGACAGGAAATGTGAAACCATTGTTCACATGTGTCACAGGCAATACCTTTCTCCGTCCATGACACGTTGGCGTTACACTTACCACAAGGGTACCGGGGAATACCACCAGCAGGACCTGGGTTGGGTTCGATGTCTGCGGACATACTTGCCAATAAACAGAATAAATATAGGCATGAAAAATCACAGCTAACAAATTTCTTAGTTGTTCTCCTGGTTGGTTTCAATGTGATGAAAACACCAAGTCTGATTGACTTGCACAGGATTGAGGACGACATAACGTGACATCTGTCAAGAAATGTATTTGGATGGGTCTCAGAATTGTTTAATTTATTGTATTTGCTTAATGAGACAAACACTCCAAAACAGAACGTTTACAAACTGAGATTCATAGTGATGCAGTACTCGGATAACCGGAAGTGTCCGGAAGTACCCGATAAAACAATTTTCGGCTACTTGTTACAAAAGTAGATTCTTCAGATATTAATTACTGGTTAGTATCATTAGTATCCAATAGAATCTTACCACCAACACCAAAGAAATTGTGAAATGATGGGTAGAAATGTGAAATTGTTTAAATTGGTGAGAGCACTGAAAAGACGTGACTGATTCCCGACGCATGCACAATTCTTTATAGCCACTCTTGAAGTCACCAGCCGTCGACCCGATCCTCAGAACTATTTACTCATTACGTTTAGCGTACTGAGTACGCCGCCCTGGGACACATTGATAAGGCCACCCCTTCGAAGTCCTGGATTGCTCCAGGTCCGCCCGTCCGTCTTCTAAGCTGGTAAATTCGCTGTCCCTATCCCACTACAGGCGACTATAGTGGCGACCAACCCGCTTAAATCTTCGTCCACTACTAGGGTTATGGTAGACTCTCGATCATTACGTTCTGGGAGAAAGCGAAGACCCGTCCCACTCCTGGCGACAACAGTGGCAACCCCTAGACCACTGTATCTCCATCCTTTTCGGATAATTAGCATTCCGCTTGGGGACCCCCGCCCTCATGTTCTGGGAGACAGCGAAGTAAGCAGAAGAGAAGACGTCCGGCTTGAGGGATGACGGTACCCGCTGGATTAGCAGAGCCGCCAGCAGAAGTTCCCCTATCCGACAAGTCTTCAAGACAATCTTCTGCTGGTGACACTCGCCCTGGTCGCGACGCGCACGCTCCATGAGCTGACCGGGTGTGATAGCGCGCTTTCATTTTAACTTAATAAATACTAATCGACAGAAAGTTTTGTGTCACGTGACTTGATAAAGGCACGAGGATGTAAATGAACTATGCCTGATCTGTCCAATTGCATTTGCCCTTACCTCACTCACGTGTATGTTATAAATTATTTGCCGTAATGTCAATATCGTGTGAGAAGAAATGCTCATATTCATTGGGTTTTACTTTCAATGTTAGTACCATAGAAAATATTAACGTCTTCGAATACATACTGCATTTGAAACATAAATATATTGTAAAACTAAAATCTTATTACGCACAGACTAACGTTTTTTCTCTCGTTTTTTTTTTTTAAACAGATCTCAAAGAGAACGAAGTGGAATATAGATTAGGAAGAACCCGGTAGTACCAACCCAAAATAAAAAGGACAAAAACCAGACAAGAAATATGATGTGCAGAGCATGCTTGAAGAAATGCACGAAATCGACCGATATTTTGTGGAGAGGTTACTGAAAATCAGCGTTTAGATATGTTTAAATGTATTGTATAATCTAACAACCATCTGCAGTAACTCAAAAGCAGTATTATACCACATTTTCATTGTTATATCTAATAATAACGCAATAAAAAAGTAGGTGAATATGTTTTAAGACAGAACGTTTTTGTCATGTTGATAAAAAAAAATTGTTTGGTTCGTATGCTCTAATACATATTCATGGTCAATAATGTTATATGTTTACTAGCCATTTAAACTATTGATCAAGTCCTTGCATATAGCTTATTTATGAGAGTGTCATGTTTGTGTTAGTTTACAGACAATTAATGGCTGTAAAGGTTATTTTAGAGCTCAATACGTATTTATGATATTGTGTTTAAAAGCTAGTTAAGTTCAAGGTCGTTGTTAGGCTATTGTATTGAATTATGAGGTTGTTGGTGTATCGCTTATATGATTTACGTGCTTATTTTAGCATGCACTGAACATGCAATCCAAGTACTGAAACCACAAGCGAGATTTCTTGCCATTTTTCTGACCCTTTTTATACCCCCATTGGTAATGGGGGCTATATAGGAGTCACTTTGTCGGTCGGTCTGTCGGTCGATCGGTCGGTCAGTCAGTCCCGAAATTAAGCTTGTCCGGGCCATAACTATGTCGTTCATTGAGGGATTTCAAAATCATTTGGCACATTTCTTCACCATCATTGGAAGGTGTGTCGCGCGAAAGAATAACGTGGATATCTTCAAGGTCAAGGTTACACTTTGAGTTCAAAGGTTAAAAATGGCCATAAATGATAATGGCATAATAATTCTTAAAAATCACTATAAATTAGCTTCTCTTATTTTGTGAAGAAATATTCTGTGTCAATGTAGCGTATGGGGGTATACGTCACTTCTGTGACAAAGTTCTAGTTTGTTTTATATTTGTTTATTTATAGTCTCATCCAATATTTACAATTTTAACAATGCATATATAAAACATTAAGCTATAAATAAAACATTGGTCATTCATAAAATGAATTATAAGAGACTTATTCAACGCTTGTCATATACTTTACATGACTATCATGATTTTACATGGTAAAAAACTACATTACCACCACCGACCCTATCAAGAATGCCATACACTTGTTTCAATATATTGTTCGTCATTACAAAATGCATTATTGCGCAAACAATTAAACATCTTACATAGGATTGATGGGAAGTAACTCGAACCATATTGCAAACCATGTTTAAGCCCTAAAGAGTTACCTTTCTTCAATTTGATTCAAATGTTCTAGCAAGCGAGTTAACTGCATGGTTATAGTCCCAGTATATACAATGTTTTGTAAAAATGTCTTGTAAGATTCATAAAAGAGATACATTGCATTCTATATGACCATTCTACAAAAGACTTATAGAGGACTTTAATGAACATACATGTTATTCATTATTTACACTGATGAAACATCAGTAAATTGATACAGTCTCACCTATGTACTTTTAAAATGTATTAAAACTAGTACATGACTATTCTTATGCAATAATAGAAGACTATATTACATGAATATATATAATAGTTTTAAAAACAGATGATAACCTGCACTATACTGTACACGTCTGTGGATCATAATTGCTCGTCGGATCGACCTGAAATTGTGCACGTTTGGTACAAATAAATGAATAATGATGCATATGATCGCAACAAAATTGTGTTCTTCAATATAACTTTTTTTAGTCGCATCATCTGTAAATATTCTTTAATATTGAAGTTATGTAAGATAATAATATTCTCATTTCAACGCTAACGGACGAGATCGCAATGCTGAAAATAAAATAGAACATACCACCGGCGGGGATCGAACCCGCAATCCCCGGCTTAGAAGGCCGGTGCCTTATCCATTAGGACACGGTGGCGTATAAAAACCCCTCTAGCACTCTGATTGTCATACTACAATGTTTAACATTGCTTTTCAGTCACAATTTTAAATGCCTATAATCATAATAATAGTCTTCGCCCGGTCCACTGGCCCGAAAACACGGGGCTATTTAAACATTAATTTGGGCTAGTAGAAAATCAGTTAAATATTTAGTCGGACTAGTGAAGAAGTCACCTGTTACTATATTTGCATTATGATTCATGTTATTGTATTATAACAATTATTGTAAATAAAACTGACTTCAGTAAAGATGATCAGGTGGAGAGAAATAAATATTTTGTAGGAAAAACTGCAATGCCACTTAATTGACTTTGCAAGTGATGGTGGTGGAGTATTATATAAAGCTTGCAGTTTCAAGGCATACTACAATGTACTTGTATGTGATAACAACTGTTTGACCTCAATAATGACCATGGTGTTGGTGACGTAAATTTCTCATAGACGGGTACTTATATAATTGATTTGAGGATTGTAAAACCATATTATTTACCTTAAGAATGATGATAGTGGAGGTGGCGTCTTTTTTTAACTTTGACTGGTTTAAGGGACTTGTTCACAGATATTGGCATGTTTCGAAGTTTGTCATTAAATGCTTTAAATTGAATTTAATTAAATATAAACATCTGAACTAAAGAGCTACAATATAAAAACAAGAATTAAAGTATAAAAAAAAGTTTACCACACCAGGGCTCGAACCAAATGGATTAAAAGCCAAGCGCCGAAACCACTCAGCCATCCGTCTTCACGTGTGTATGTGTGTAATTCAGAGTTTATGTTCGGGTCGTCGAGTCTTTACGACTACATTATGTGCGGACCTGACCATCCGTCTTCACATGGGTTGCCATTTATTTTATACTTTGTATAACTATCCACGTGTTGTTACAAAATACAACGATAATACAAGAAACCTAATTTTTAGATTGTTTCGCGTCTGAGACGCTTTATAATGTTTTCAATTTCTAACGAAGATTTTTCGTAAACGAATGTGTATTTTCAGTATAAGTCAGCGGCATAAGTGTTATATTGCGCACTGATGTACATGGTTCATTTATTTCTTGAATCTGTGACAAAAAATGAAAACTTCTCATCTTGATAAACTGTGAACCAGTCCCTTTAAAGAACATGTCCTTGAGGATTGCAATACAAACTTTTTGAAGGACTGAATAAATTATAAAAGTGATAACAATGTAGGTGTGTTATAATTCGTATGATTATGTGGTTGTGAACATACATTTCTGGAACTGAATTTGTTTTCCAATCAGATCTAGATTTTAACATTTGTTTATCTGCACATAATATATTCTTAAATTAATATTGTATGCATTTGGCTAAAGATATTGTGGTTTAAACAATAAAAAAGTACATGTAGATGACGCATTAACATATTTATTTACAATTCTATACACGTACATCATCGAGTTTATACAATTTTTGGAATTACTGCGGTGCTATTTTTGTGGTGAACAGTTTGTTTACGTTCAACGTCCGAAAATAGCAGAGGTCCGAAAATCACTGCAATGTCTTAATAACGCGAAATAATCTTCTATTTCAACAATAATGCGTTAATTATTATTGTGCATCGGTATGACGTTTATCACGGTCATTGGTCTGCTAAAGCGCACGGGGGTGCTGTGAGAATCGTAAGACGTCCATTTTGTCTGACGTTTTTCACGGTCAGGCAAATTTTATATAAAAATGAACGTTTATAAATGTACCAGATGAATACATCACACTCGTACTCAGAATCATACTATTCGATAGGTGTATTAACTCTATTGGATCCACATATTATAAAACATTTACGACAGACACAATTATTGTATCTATAACAGTCTAAAAGAGGCAAGTCGCATTTAACACTCAACGTGAATTCGATCAAGAGTGGATACACTTCAACTGCACACTGGGAAAATTATTCATGAGTTATAGATACCGACCACATATTATGATTTTAAGTCACCAGCACGTGAATATAGTAAATAGTGAGCCTCTGTTTATGAGTTGTGGCCAGTTAGATGTTATAGTAGCAGGTGATGGGCTTGAATCCCGGACAATCGCTCCTACGGACAATCGCTCCTACGCTAAANAGCAACAAACCAACGTAAAATCGACAGGATTGACGTCGGCGTCGGATATCGGACATAACGTCGACGAATCTGACGCCGGTATTTGTGACCTCTTGTAGCAACAAGTTACTGTGTTAGATGAACCAAAACAGAAGACCTTCTTCCAAAGAATACGATCGGCGGTCTCGAACTTTCTACACACGATTTGAACCCACAATAAGGACGACGAAATATTAAAGTTATTTGTATTCTGTCGTTTTTCCTAAACAACCAGCTGCTGAAAATATAGAAAGTATAGTGCTTTAATTGATTTTCTTTCAAAGGTCGTTGCGATGCAACTTACGATCAGTTTGCACCATTGTAAAACATTTGCAAACTGTACGCATACATTGTCTTCTTGTGCGTTTGGACTTCTGGATGTCTTATTTAATTAAAAAATGAAAACTAAAAAATGAAAACATGGAAATACGTTTTCCGCTACGCAGTTTTATGTACATTGTATTCAGGCTGCTTAGATTAATATAATTTACAAAAATACGTATGTTATATGTCAATCCCATTATATAGGCCTACGCATTGTTGCGTTATTTGTTCTAAATGAATAAATTTGTAGATCGACACAATTTTAATATGTTCGTCTGATAAATTCGTATACATTGACCGACTAGACGTCAAAATAGTTCTAATTTTCCGGCATGAAAATGTGTGACAATGTGGCTTTTATTACTCAGAATGTCTCAATAAAATTAATAACACGTACACTGTTTGCGTACATTAATCTTCCAAGCATTTTGTTTTTAAATATATTAATTTGTGGACATGCGGTGAATGTACTTTTCTAGACGTAATGGAAACTTAATAAGCGTCGTACTGAGAAAACTGGGCTTAATGCATGTGCGTAAAGTGTCGTCCCAGATAAGCATGTGCAGTATAAAACATTACAAAGTTCACATACTCAGTATTGCATACATTATCAGCTTCTTGTTGAAAAAAGTACTTTTTCCTCCCATAAATCGTATGGGAAAAGGTTTCGTGCTAGTAGAGTTATCATATAATCATATGCATGCATGTACTAGTCATTATTAAAAAAATTGGTGCGTTTTATGGTATAATATGAACATGTCATTTAATTGTTGTCACTGTATTCGTTGAAGTTATTTGTTCTCCTGTAATGTGTTTTTTTGTGTGTGTATAATTCACAATTTAATCATTTATTGGTATAGGAGTTGTGATCTAATAGCTCATAATTTGCTCAATCATGATTTCTGTTAATGTCCACTGTTATTTGAAATAAAATGTAAATGTTAACTATTCTTAACTAATAAACATGTCCATGTAAACGTTAATCATGAGTTGTCTCCCTTAGACCATTTGGTGCCTTAAATGAAAGCCAATTTCAACGTTTGAGGATCACGCTTTGAGATTACTCGATGGTTTTCAACGATTACTTAGCATCTTATTTAGATAAGTATATGTGATAGCGCGCTTTTATTTTAACTTAATAAATACTAATCGACAGGCAGCTTTAGTTCACGTGACTTAATATAAGCATGAGGATGTAAATAAGCTATGTCTGATCTGACCAATTCCATTTGTCCTTACCTCACGTGTATGTTATACATTTTTTGCCGTAATGCCAATATTGTGTGAGAAGTAATTCTCCTATACATTGGTTTTTACTTTAAATGTAAGTATCACACACAATATTAACGTTTTCGAATACATACTGCATTTCAAACATGAATATATGACAAATATATTTTAAAACTAAAAACTTATTACGGACCGACTAACGTTTTTTCTCTCGCTTTTTTTTAAACAGATCTCAAAGAACACTAAGTGGAATATATATTAGGGGGAACCCGGTGGTTCCGATCTACAATATATAGGACAAAAACCAGACAAGAAATGTGATATGCAGAGCATGCTTAAAGAAATGCACGAAATCGACCGACATTTCGTGTAAAAGTAACCGGTAACTGCAAATCAGTGTGTATATATGTTCAGATGTATTGTACTATCTAACAACCATCTGCAGTAACTCATAGCAGTATTATACCGGATTTACATAGTTATATCTTATAATTACGCAGTAACAACGTAGTTGAATATGTGTTAAGACAGAACGTTTTTTTCATGTTGATAAAAAAACTTGTTTGGTTCGTATGCGCAGAGAAATTCTCGGATAAATATTCATGTTCAATATAGTTATATGTTTACTATCCATTAAAATTATTGATCAAGTCATTGCCTATAGCTTATTCATGAGATATTCATTTTTGTTAGTTTACAGACAATTAATGGTTGTAACGGTTATTTTAGAGCTCAGTGCGTATTAACGATATTGTGTTTAAAAGCTAGTTAAGTTCAAGGTCGTTGTTTAGCTCTTGTATTGAATTATGAGGTTGTTGTTGTATCGCTTATGTGATTTACGTGCTTATTTTAGCATGCACTGAACATGCATTCCAAGTACTGAAACCACAAGCGAGATTGCTTGCCATTTTTCTGACCCTATTTTGTTTGTGGATCAAAATTGCTCGTCGGATCGACCTGAAATTTTGCACGTTTGGTACAAATAAATGAACAATGGTGTATATGATCGCAACAAAATTGTGTTGTTCAATATAAACTATTTTAGTCGTATCATCTGTAATTATTCTTCAATATTGAAGTTATGTAAGATATAGAGGATATTTGTTCATGTCAGTGTAAGATCGTTTGTTATTGCACGAGTGATCATAGAAAATATATTTTCACGAGTGGCGCAGCGGACGTATTGGATGCCATTGTGTGTAGTTTATCAGGTTGTACACTGACACTAGCTGTCCGGTGACGCTTCTTCTTTTGTCCGTTTTTTTCTTGTCATATCACCGCACAGAGTACATGACCATTAATAATTGTTCGTGAACAGATTTGTGATTGTGAGCAGATTTTGTAACTATAATTGTTATGCACAATGGTCACATAGCCTTAGGATATAGAGGCTCTCGAGATAATTGGGAGATGATTGTTCGAACTGGAGAAGGCGTTATCCGATTTAATCCAATTCACTAGTAAGAAACACAAACACAACCACGCTTTAGGTTCAATTTTGTACTTAAATGAGTTCACGATTGATATCCAGACTGTTCTAGTTCACATTTACCTTATTTTGCATCATTTCAATCATGCACGGCTATGCAATGTGGACAACAAATCACGAATTGTAACAGGTGGCAGTATGCCAGCTATATCAAAGTACTAACTTCAAAGTATAGGGACACATGTGATATGCAAATATCATATAGCTAAGTATGTTCATTAGCGTTCTGTGAAGTAACTCTCAAGGATTACCCAACATAAATAGAATACTAGATCTACTATCATGACGAGACGCAAAAACGCGAAATCGAGGAATAGAAACAATCTTTCTTCGTCATCGTCACGTGTTCCTTGGTCCTCGGCAAACCAGGATTTTACCGAGACGGACTATTCGTGCGGAGCCTGGCTGGTTGCACCACGTGCGCATTTAGAGTGTCTTATACCCTTACACTTGTTTAACTTTCACATAATTCTTCCTGACGGACGAATTAATCGCCGACCTTCGTTCACACTGGTTGTTTCACTCGATCCCACACAGGAAACTGCGAATCCCACACAGGAATCTGCAAATCTACCAATAGCCGGTTACCGTAGAAGCCTTCTTGCGAAAGCGAGTGATCCTAAAACAATCATGGTACTCATTGTACTGGTCTGTGTTATTGTCTTCGAGGCATATTTGTGTGGATGCTTTGAAGGACGAAGCTAAGTGATATGTTATACTTCATTTTTTGTTTACGAAATGCAACTAAAACAAAGAGGATGGCTGGTGAAAAGTGATTACGGATGTTATTGCATGCAGTAATTATATATTCAATTATAATCAGAACGAGATGTGTTTAATTAAAATCATAAATGCATTGACTACAAAAATGATTGATCTACTGCATATTGTGCAATGAATTAGTCGGCAATGCAATATGTATCGTGTGTTGTTGTGTTTTGTGGAAAATGTTCGCCACGTCTTTATAGCTTCAGAAAACATGAACAATGTTGATCATTACATTAACAAACATAACAACATTTTTTGAAAATGTCGAGGTCTGGTTTCCCTACATTTCATCATTGAGGCTATTTATACCACCCAATCATTATTCAGATAAAATAATGAAAGTTGAAATTACCACTGCGTGTTTATTGTTTAAAACCCGACTGGGATATCAGGATAATAAACGGTTCCCAGGGAAATACCTGAGTGTCATGAGTGTATTCATATATATTAAACTGACTTCGGATGGACATTAAAATCGGCATTGTACGGCTATTGATTCATTGACAAATCAATGGTGGATTAATATGTTCTCACAAACCAAACAGTGGCAGTATATAAATGTGGATTAAAAATAACACGGTTAACACCATATTAACAAAGTATACCCTGGTCCTAACCAGCAGGAGAGAACTATCGACAAAGAAACGCAACACACGAACAAGTATTGAAATTTATTGACAAATCTAGTAAAGGCGGGACAAAGGCAAAAGGCGCGTGGTGACCAAACGTGGTTACGAAAACTTCTTCCACAAGGAAAGAAGAGTTCCTGCGTCCCTTGGACATTCGCTACAGTCAACGTTCCGTGTCCAACAAGTTCACAGACGGGTCGCTTATTGGGGTGCTCCTGGACGACATCGTCGCCGGAAGTTGCTTGGCTGGGTCGATTAAGCAGATAGAGGTCGCTCGTGTCAATGGAAAATGGTACTCCAACGACAATCGGCGCCTCTGCGTCTTCAAGCAGCTCGAGCGTCTAGGGCGATTGGAGAAGATACGCGTGAAAGTGGTCGAGAAGATACCCGCGTGCAAATTTACGACGAAAAAAGATTGGACCTCAGTAGAGATAAGGGGAGGGAGTCCTGGTGGTACGAATTTCCTAGCTACTGAATCTAAACGGAAACGCACTTCTTCTAAAAGGAAACGCTCGAATACGAATAAACAGTTGCCTGGTTCATCTGCTGGTCCAAGTTAAAATGACACTGTAGAAAGAATGAAACTCCCGCCCAAGATTTTAAAACAGGAAGTGGTGTTAGAAACCGGTTATTTACCACCAGAGGACGCCGAATGGGAACCCTTAGACGACATCATAGCGTCCATTGACGACCCAGCTCTAAATGATTGTTATTTCGAGGTATATCACTACGACACGAACACAACTTCCGGACAACACGCTCCTCTCGACTTCGACTGGTTTGATTATTCCGACGAGACACACGACTGTGATGACACAAGCGTTACGCCAGCTACCTCGGCGTTTGATACCGTAAAAACCGACCAGTGTGTTGAGGAATTTGAAAACGAGTTTACTTTTGATGACCAAAAATCTGATTTTGTCTCATACACAGAGCATGCAAAAGGAACGGTAGATCCCTCCGATAAAGAGATGTGTGTTCACGATCACACCGCACAATCGTGTAAATTTTCGACACACGTGGGTTCTATGGCCAATCCGGATATCAAGAAAGCCGTGCTTGAGAAAGCGCCAGACGAAGTCGGTATATCTCGGTTACCTCAGCGGCTTATGCAAAGTGATTGGACCGACATTCTTTCGACTGACGTTGATGGACCAAATATGCGTTCGGTTATCCGACAAGTTCCCAACGGAACCGACGTCGACAATTTATTCATAACCGAGAAAACGTCGTGGGTCGACGATTGTCCTTTTTCAACAAAGCGGAACTCTTCTCCGATTGTACGAAATGAAAAGCAACGAACCAACGTTAAAGCGACAGGATTGACGTCGGGGTCGGATATCGGACATGACGTCGACGACTCCGACGCCGGTAGTTGTGACCTCTTGTCGCAACAAGTGACTGTGTTAGATGAACCAAGCGAAAAGACCTTCTTCCAGCGAATCAGATCGGCGGTCTCGAACTTTCTGGACACGATTTGAATCCAAAATACTTCTAAGGACGACGGAATATTAAAGTTATTTGTATTCTGTCGTTTGTCCTACACGACCTGCAGCTGAAAATATAGAAAGTATAATGCTTCAATTGATTTTCTTTCAACAGTCGTGTAGACCTGTATATACACTTCAATATATAGTTTATGATATATGTGTTATTGCGATGCAACTTAAGATTAGTATGCAATATTGTAAAACATTTGCCAATTGTACGCATACATTGTCTTCTTGTGCGTTTGAACTTCTGGATGTCTTATTTAATAAAAATGAAAACTTGAAAATACGTTTTCCGCTACGCAGTTTTATGTAATCAGGCTGCAAAGATTAATATAATTTACAAAAATACGTTTGTTGCTTGTAGTAGTCATTATTAAAATATTGGTGCGTTTTATGGTATAATATGAACATGTCATTTAATTGTTGTCACTGTTTTCAGTGAAGTTATTTGTTCACCTTTAATGTGTTTTTTTTCTATAATTCACAATGTTATCATTTATTAGTACAGATGTTTTGACCTCATAGCTCATAAATTGCTCATAATTGCAGTTAATGTTCACTGTTATTTGAATTAAAATGTAAACTGTTCTTTGAATAAACATGTTCATGTAAACTTAAATCATGAGTTGTCTCCCCTAGACCATGTGATGCCTTAAATGAAACCCAACTTCAACGTTCAAAACTTGAGATAACTCGATGGTTTTCAACGATAACCTAGCATCATATTTAGATAACTACCTATATGTGCATTTTAACTTAATAAATACTAATCGACAGAAAGTTTTGTGTCACGTGACTTGATAAAGGCATGAGGATGTAAATGAACTATGTCTGATCTGTCCCAATTGCATTTGCCCTTACCTCACTCACGTGTATGTTATAAATTATTTGCCGTAATGTCAATATCGTGTGAGAAGAAATGCTCATATTCATTGGGTTTTACTTTCAATGTAAGTACCACAGAAAATATTAAGTTTTTCGAATACATACTGCATTTGAAACATGAATATATGACAAATATATTGTAAAACTAAAACCTTATTACGGACCGACTAACGTTTTTTCTCTCGCTATTTTTTTTTATTTAACAACGTATTAATAAAAGAAACAATATTTTATTTAAAAAGCTAGACCGGCCTTCTTAACAAATTGCTTAGCTATTTTTGGTGATGACTGACCGCACTTGTTTCGTTTTTCTAATGTTTGCTCTCTGGTCATATAAAATAACAAATGTTCGAACGTCATTAAGTATAAATACAGACACAAATCATCATGTTACGATACAGAGTAAATCTACCGCCGCGGTGAAAAAAAGTGGATGGGCACTGGAAGGTGATACAACGCTGCTGATAACACGACAGTACGATGATGATAACTCGACGGTATGATGATGATAACGAGACGGTACGAGAATAATAACACGACGGCGACGCACGATATTTTGCGCGACAGTCGCGGTGACGCACGATCTATTTAACACGATAAATCGCTTTTGGGGCTATCTACACAACGGCGATATTTCGTGGTAAATTCTCGCGCGTCGCATCGTGTATCGCGCAAAATATCGTGCGTCGCCGCGACTGTCGCGCAAAATATCGTGCGTCGCCGCGACTGTCGCGGAAAATATCGTGCATCGCTTAGAGTGTCGTGTGTCGCCCTTGAGGAAAGAAGGGCGAGATTATAGATGGAACTAACCGGATTCCGTATTTTAGCCTTAACGGGATTCAGTACATTGTTGTGTGCGCGACTGTCCGACTCGTAATGCAAACTCCTCTTAGAATCAATGCCGTACTAAGTTTGCTTCTGGAAAAGATCCACTAGACGTTCCCATAATAAAGCTTTTATTTTCAAACTGGCAAATATAAATATTAAGCCTTCAGTTAAAAAGTGACACAATATCATTCATATCTACTATTAACGTTTATATCAAGCCAATAATCAACTTTAAAGTTGTACATGTTGAAGATATTTATCAACTGTCAATGCTTTAAACGTTTATATGCGACCGATAATCAACGTCATTGTTCATATGATATCCCACACTGGTTATGAAATTATAGATATTTAATCTTGTTGATACCGTTATTTTATTAAAAGGGGCCTTTTCACGTTTTGGTAAGATTGACACAATTTTAAAAAGTTTTCTCAAATTAGGAAATTTTCGTTTTAGTTATGATATTTGTGAGGAAACAATAATACTGAACATTAACCATGCTCTAAAATATCCAGTACATATGTATATGCATCTTTTGACGATTTAAAAACCTGAAAATTATAAAGCGTTGCAACGCGAAACGATTGAATAACTTGCAGAGTTATGTTGTTGTCGTTCTATTTTGTGAAACTATGAGGATTGCTTATATAAAGTATAAAATACAACTCTCATTGTGGTCTCAGCGGTAGACTTTTACTCCAGGACTCCAGGGGTCAGTGGTTCGAGTCCTTAGAGGGTTACTTTTTTTCTTTTCTTTTTAAATTTTATTCTTGTTTTTTTTTTACTGGAGCTTTTTAGAGCCAATGCGTACATTTATCAATATAAAACATTTAATGACAAACATCAATAATGCCAAAATCTGTGAAAAGGCCCCTTTAAGATAACTAAGATGTTCTAATTCAAACCGCCGTATACAACCAGTATCCACACCCTGTAGACGCGAGCAGAGTGAATCGTATACACATACATATAATATTCATATAGATTTTTAGTATAACTGATTTAGGGCAACATGTATCATACACTTACGGTATGTATGACTTATTTAGTTGTATTGTCGAAATAAGATTGAGGCATTTAACTATTAAATTTTGAATTATTTAAGTTGTTCTTGCATACAAAAACAATTCTTAAATATACCTTTTTTTGCAGACGCCGCATTCGAAAAAGTAACCACCATGGACAGTTTTGACGTTAACATTCTGACGCTTCCAGAAGACGTCATAATCATTATTTTCCAATTGCTTCCCCAGTTCGAGGTACTTCAAAACGTTCGCTTGACATGCAAAACCTGGAACCATATTTCGCGACACGGAATATTATGGCGACGTATTCGAGATCTAGACTTCATTCGATGTACCTTCAGTATTGAGAATTTTATGAGATTTCTTCGCGATATATCACATTCAGTTGAATACTTAGAAATTGATATTGCACATATAAGCTGTATGCAGAAGAAGAATGTCTGTTTCTTAAGGACAAGGAGCTTGAATGTGTATCGCTCCCAAGGATATGATAATACAAAAAGTCAGGTAAAATCGCTAAAAGTGACAACAAGATTGTTACCAGTATTACCAAAGTTGGAAGTATTACATGTGAATAGTGGCTGTTTTGACTTCGATGTGACATGTTGTCCAAAAGATCTGAAAAAGCTCGTAGTTGATTCCTGGTGTGAGGGATTATTTAGTTATTCTAAACACCAAAGAAATGTAGGAGAGCATTTAAAGAATCTTACACATCTTGGTTTGCACAGCTGTTACCTTACTAACCAGACTGTGCTTGAATTGCTCACTGGGCTAACGTGTTTGGAATCCATAGATTTATCAGAAACAAATTGGACTAGTATTGATCTTAGAGATGACGACACGATACCAGATGCACCCTGCTCCAAGAAAATACAGAAAGTTGTCTTGAATAATACGAATCATAAATTCTTCCCGCATGTATTCATGTACATACTGGTATCAGCTCATGATAGTATTCGTTATATTGACATTTCTAACCGAAGTCAGGAAATAATTGCGCATTGCCTTTATAGGATTGCGGAAAAGTGTAAGCAGCTGGACACTCTAGTCCTCGGTAACAATGACAACTATGAGCAACACGACGAAGAATTTTCTCCGTTTGTTTCAGATAAAAGCGGCGAAATCAACAGAGGAATCAAAGATGTGGCCTCCAACAACCAACACCTGTCTACAATTAAACTGAATTTTACTGAAGCGATTATAGACAATGAAACCGTTTTACACGTTTTTCAAAACTGTTCGAAACTACAATGGATAAAAATATTGGAAAGTGAAAGTCTTCCGGACACATTGGGCGCCATTGCCAATGGAGAAAGGCTTCGTGTGACGAAGATATCAAAACTCAAATAAGCAACGTCAAAAAGAATTAGACAGATGCAGTCGATTAAGGGCATTGTATGTAGAAGGCAATTGGGCAATCCAACTTATTTTAGATAGGCAAAGGTTGTATAAGTGCTTGACAACTTCTTGCGTAGTATTAACCTAACATGCCGTTATAGACGAACAACATAGACGAAAACAATCTCCACGCAGAGTTGTCGTTCCTTGCTGTCACATACAATATCTACCATCACAAGACAATCCTACCAGATTTCGTAGGATTTTTTGTTTAAGTATTATATTATGAAAAGTAGTGTAATTTTCTTTTATATTTTGAAAATAGTGCATAAGTTTATGTTAATAATACAACATGAATTACCTATATTATAAAATGCAAAAATAACAACGGTAAAATTATTGTATCACGTGACTAGGTTATCATCACGTGGTTGGTTATGAAGGCAGGGATTTGATCCAGCTATGCTGGTTCCAGTCAAAAAGGGAGTTCAATGTCGTAATAACGGCTTCGAAACCTTCCATGACTCGCGCCGCTGCAAAGAAATTCACGGAAAGGCTACGACAGGAATAGAAAAGATAGAACTTAAACAAAGAGGTTTTGAGGGTATTTTATACAGGGTGCAGTATAATGTGACTTTATGGGGTTCACAAATTGATGTTAAAGGATGAACACACACCGGTAGGTGGTTCTTTTTTAAAATATTGTGAAAACAGTTTCTCTGAAGAATTTTAACTAGTGCATAAAAGACAGTTTTCTATACGGCTTATGTTATTGGGAAAAACATCAGAATTGCTTTATTTAATAAGCCTGTGTTTTTGGCCAAAATTCGATGTATACAACATTCATTTACACGGTTATGCTGCACGCAACGTGAAATTTTGGCACCGATTTCAGACGTTTTCAATAATGTATTCTTAAATCTTAAGATATCGGCCCGAACTGCAAGACACACTGTCATTTATGCACTAATGGTTTTTCGCAAACATATTACAAAAACTTGAGATATTTGCAAAAATATAGGTATGAACGGTGTGTGTTCATTATGTCCAGCCCGTGTGTAATCATCTGTGAACCCCATTTTAGATCATACTCCATGGTATTTCTCTGCGGTTTGCTTGCACGGGGACTGTTTAAGTCGCAGAAACGAAGATAAATTGTTCGCGTACTGGGACAAGGTTGGTCTGCCATTGGATTGATACATAAACTGGTACATGTATTGTTTGATAGATTGCTGCTTAATTAAATTGGTGATCATTAATCGATGTTCAAGCTCCAGGTTCCATTCACTAAGTCAATACGAAAAAGTACCCTCGCAATATCAGAAGAGAAACGGTTTTAACGTGGATCCTTTATATGTATCATTTAATTGGATTTCAGGATCAAAGCAACATCCGTAAATTCAGAAATAGCTTCACGTCGACGCAATAGCATTATTTAATTATATTGATAGGCATGTATTTATTCACTGCGTAAGTTACTTATAATTGGGGATCCATCAGTTTTCCCAAAAATAAACAGCTCGAAAAGAATTCAAGCTTTTTGAAAACTTTGTTTGCCTGTATTATTTCTTAATTTAAAGGAATTGGTGTCGGTTTTTGTTGGTGAGTAAATGACCAGTGTTAGAGTTTTTTCGATAAAGGACCACATCTTTTTGGAGTTTTTCTATTGGTTATTATTATTATTTTGCAATAACTGACAAGTATCCTGATAAATCAAATAGCGCTTTAATACTTGTTTTGTATGTGTAAATATCTAATTCAATTGTAAAAATACAAATTGCTTTATGTTATCATACGAAGTTTTTTAGATTGTCTTTTGTATGCCATTGCGTAAGCGTCTTAATAATTTTACATTCTGAACGTTATAGAGGCCGATCTTCTTTAAAATTGGCCAGAGCAACTAAAATCAAATTGTGTCTATATGATATCTCGGCTGAATTCTATACTCGGTTATGTGGGGTCACGAATAGTTCAGAATTGCAACTTGATATACTTGAATAACACGTTGGATGACAGCTTTTTGCACAATCATCATGGAACTTGCAATTTATATTAGTTTGCTCTGTTGATATTCATGTCGAGATCAAGAACGTCTGCAGTATGTTTTAAATATAAATGCGAGAGGGTGGGGCAGTGTTTCTTTTGTGCCTTCACTGAAATTTTCTGAACAAGCAAGAAATCACATTTTTAGTAATCATCATCCAACTGGCGCTGACATTTTAATTTGTATTATGTTATTTTTTCTCATGAGAGTGTGAATATGGTCCGAAAAATACCTGACTGCAATCAGATAATGCAGTTTTGCTGCTCTGACATGACAATATGTGTTCCAGACTTTTAGTTCATGATACGTGTAAAGCAAAATCGTTGATGCTGTTTATACGCTGTAAAGTGACTTTTTAAAGTCCCATATATGTATCACGTTGTTATGTCTTTAAGCGCACGTCCTTCCGTATTGCCGTGACATTTGCGGCGGACTTATCTATCCTTAAGAATGTATTGCCAGAAGTATTAAGTTTGTTTGAATTCTAAATGTTCAAGCAACTCTGTATATAATCTACTTTTTGAACTAGTCTTTTCTTTTATGGTCATTGAGCTAAAGATTGATATATCAGTTTAATACACACCCGTCATCTATCTCTTGGACGTTTTACAGTCATATTCTCTTTTAACGAGCATTCCAATAAGTTGTTTTAATGCATGTACTTCTGTGAATGTTAACCTAACGTTTGTGTATGTGCTTTTTCTTTTTTCTGTAATTGTAATTGATAGATTGTGTAAATGTCTTCATGCATATTTATTTTGCCTATGCCTAGTGTAAATAAATGTGTTGATTTTATGAATTAAAGGAGCTTTTTCACAGATTTTGGCATGTATCGAAGTTTGTCATTAAATGCTTTATATTGATAAATGTAAACATTGGATCTCAAAAGCTCCGATAAAAAAAAAACAATAATACAATTTAAAAAGGAAGAAATAAGTAACCCTCAACAGGGCTCGAACCACTGACCCCTGGAGTAAAAGTCTTCCGCTTAGACTAATCGGCCATCCGTGCAAATGATATGTTTACATGTATTTTTTACTTTATATAATCAATCCTCGTAGTTTCACAAAATATAACGACAACAACAGAACTTTCCAAATTATTCAATCGTTTCGCGTTCTTATTTTATTATTTTCAGGTTTTCAAATAGTCAAACGATGCATATAATGGATATTTTATAGCATGGTAAATGTTCAGTATTACAGTTTCCTCACAAATATCATAATTAAAACGAAAATTTGCGAATCTGAAACAACTTGTTTTAATTTTGTCAATTTACCAAAACGTGAAAAGGCCCCTTTAAGATGATGATTGTTTCGTTGGTATTTTGTATATTTGTTTTATACAATCATGATACCTATAGAAAACTCTCATGAATGAGCGGGCTCTCCACTTTATCCCATTAAAAATGGTGAAATATTTAAAAAGTAATCCTTAAAAACCTTACCTGCGTCGCGCTTTTGTTGATATTTTACTCCCCACACATATCTTAAAAAGTCACGTGGTATAGGCACCGTGTTAACGAAGCGCGTTTTTTCCAATAAAAGCGGCGTGTACAGTCTATCTGTCAAAAGAAATGACTGCGCCCAGAGGTCGTCCTAAAAAACTGAAAAGCGTGCAAAAAACACGCTTTTAACATAATGTACGCAAAGTGAGCCGAAGTTGAATGTTAAGAAAGACATTATAGAAAAGGTCTCATACGATGACACCCATTATTGTTTATTTTTAGGTCATTTAGACAAGTTAAGAATTAGTTTCCTAAACTTAGTATTAACGTTAAGAATAACATTTCAGAGTTAAGAATTCTTTTTGAAAATCTGGTAGTAACATTAAGAATTTCACAAAACCTTATCTGGAGATCTGATGCACATTTTGAATTGCCTCCCTTTATCAGACTTTTTTTACAAATTAAAAACCTGGTTTTGTGATATTTTTATCCCTTGTTCCTTATTGGCTCACCTGAGCACAACATGCTCAAGGTGAGCTTTTGTGATCGCCTTTTGTGTCTTGTGCGTTATTTGTTTTGCATCATGAACATTTACCTTGTTAACACTCTAGAGGCCACATTTATTGTCTATCTTCATGAAACATGGTAAGAATATGTGTCCCAATTAGATCTTGGACACAAGTAAGAAAATGGTTCGGTTTGTTTAAAAAACCTGACTGCCAGGGGGTGTGGCAGTTTTCCTTTTATGGCTTTAGTAAGTTAGTAACACCTTATTAACACTGTAGAAGTCACATTTTTTGTCCAATCTTCATGAAACTTTGTCGGAACGCCAGCTCTAATATTGTCGTTGATGAGTTCGAAAATTGTTCCGGTCGATTAAAAAACAGGGCCAACAGGGGGCAGGACAGTTTTCCTTGTATGGCTATTGTCAAACCTTGTTTACACTCTAGAAGTCACATTTTCATGCCCCCTGTTAAGAAGAGGGGTATATTTTTTTGATGGATGTCGGTAGGTCTGTCAGTCTGTCGGTCAGTCTGTCGGTATACCAGTCCGTTTCCGATCAATAACTCGTTAAAGGATTGACCGATTGGCTTGATACATGCGCATTGGCCTTGGACAGCAGATGACCCCTGTTGAAATTGGGGTCACTAGGTCAAGGTCACTGTCCCAATAACTGTGAAAATCGTTTCCAACCAATAACTTGTCAACCAATTGACCAATTGGCTTGATGCTTCACATGTGTGTTGGCCTTAGACAGTAGATGACCCCTACTGAATTTGGGGTCACTAGTTCAAAGGTCAAGGTCACAGTCTCAATAAGTGTGAAAATCATTTCCGATCAATAACTCGTAACCAATTGACACATAGGCTTGATACTTTCCAGACGCATTGGCCTTTGACAGTAGAAAACCTGTATTAAAATTGGAGTCACTAGGTCAAAGGTCAAGGTCACTGTCACAATACATGTAAGTGTGAAAATCCTTTTAAATCAATAACTGGTCGACGCATTGACGGATTTGCTTGATACTTCACATGTGCATTGGCCTCGGACAGTAGATGACCCGTGTTGATATTTGGGTCGCTAGTTCAAAGCNGGGGGGGGCATATCTCCGACCGCAGAACTCTTGATAGTCAAATCTTCATGAAACTTGGTCAGAACATGTGTCCCAACGATATCTTGGATGAGTTTGCAAATGGTAACGGTTGTTTGTAAAACATGGCCGACAAGGGGCGGGGCAGTTTTCCTTATATGGCTAAAGTAAAACCTGTTTAACACTTTAGAAGTCACATTTATTGTCCAATGTTCATGAAACTTAGAAGATTTTTCTTATGATAACTTGGATTAGTTCCAAAATGGTTCCGGTCTGTTGACATGACCACCAAAGGGGGCGTGGCATTTTTCCTTTTATGGCTATAGTAAAACCTTGTTAACACTCTAGAAGTCAAATTTTTAGTCGAAACTTCATGAAACTTAATCAGAACATTTGTTCTTATGATATCTGAGCTGAGTTCGAAATAAGTTCCATTAAGTTGAAAAACATGGCCGCCTGGGGGCGGGGCATTTTTCCTTATATGGCTTTCGTAAAAACTTTTTAACACTCTAGAAGTCACATTTATTTTCCAATCGTTATGAAACTTGGTCAGAATAAGTATTTTTATGATAGCTCAGCTGAGTTCGAAAATGGTTATGGTTCGCCTAAAAACATGGCCGCCATCGGGCGGGGCATTATTTCTTATACATGTATGGCTATAATGAAAAATTGTTTCACTTTCAAGTCGCATTTTAGTGCAGTCTAAATGAAACTTGATATTGAAATGAAACGATGTTTGGTTTGTTTTTAGGTGTTAACATTATTGGTGTAGACAAGCCATCTCAAACTGAGACCCATGAGCCTGAGACGGAGGCCTGGGAAACTGTAAAGTGCCCCCGCATGCGCAACAACAACAACAACAACAACAAAAATAACCTGCCGGCAAGAACAGAATTGTTATTTTCAAGGTGAATACTTTGAGTTTTTATTTATACGATTGATTTAAATGATATTTGTTTAAAGGTTTGTGTGTTCAAAAGTGTACGGCATTATGTTTTTTACCATGAATAGTGATATACAAGATTTGTTTAAGACCAATAGGTTGATTTCTCAATTTCTCCAGAATTGATGAGAAAATTGGGGTGGGGATGATCACATTATTTTTAATTAATGTGGGTACTATAGGGGCCAGTTAAACAGTTGTTAAACAAATAACTAAAAATAAAATCCTTTGTCTGCCCATGGTGTCTGGTTTCGAGGCATCTGCTTTTAAACAAATTATATTTTAAGACACATGCGCACTAATTATGGACATAAAATCCGATCCTTTACTGAAACAGTAAATAACAATCGGCTCTTGTTATTCATTAATAAAATCAGACGAGGGTCTTTGTCTGTAAACATATATTCCCCTATGCAGTTACGGTGAAAAATAGTGCAGTGCTTCAAATAGGCATTAATGGCCAAAGCCCCGCTCGTCCCTTCCGTGACCCCGTCCTGCCCTTTTATTTATTCAGACATATTTTAATTCATAAATCTCATATTACATTGTTATTAATTAACTCCTCATTATATACATGTTATTTGCATGTTTTTATAATAATGGCGATAATATATTCTAAAAACTCTATTAATTATTAATAATATAAAAATTAATATGCAACAGGGCCATTCCGGATACGACTGCGCGCTCGATAGTGCCATTTTGACAAAATATTTCACGCTTGAAAGTGCCCTTTTTGCAAAATAGCCCCCCTTCCCCCTGCCCTTTTCAAATCCTAGCTTGAGCACTGATCAGTGTTCCAGCTAGGCCTAAATGGAAGTGCGCCCCGACCTGCCCTTCCGAGGCCCCGCCCTGCCCTTTTATTTATTAAAAAATATATATTATTATTTGCATGTTTTTTATAATAATGGAAATAATATATAATTATTAATAACATATAAATTAATATGCAATAGGGAGCATTCCAGATACGACCACGCGCTCAAAAGTGCCCATTTGATAAAATACTGCGCATCGATTATTGTCCTTTTGACAAAATAGCCCTCCCTGCCCTTTTCAAATCCAAGCTGGAGCACTGTGATCACGCATTTAAAAACGTTGTCAAATTTATCAAACATAGCAGCTTTTAGATATGAAAGCTGTTCACATGACAATATCATTTTAATAAAATTATGTGTGAAAGTTAAAAATGCAAACAAACATTTCAGGTATTACATTTTGTTTCTAATTTAATAGAGTTTACATGGGGTTTTACATGCACACTGTGATAAATGACATGCTTTATGTTTGAGTTGATGTTTTTCTTACAACTTTTTAGAAAATGATGTTCCTACTGTTTCAGTTGAATTTATTCTTTGAAAAAAACTGTCTAAGTTTTGTAAAATATACTTATTATGCCCCCTTCGAAGAAGAGGGGGAAATTTGTTTTGCACGTGTCGGTCGGTCCGTCGGTCGGTCCGTCCACAAGATGGTTTACGGATGATAATTCAAGAACGCTTAGGCCTAGGATCATGAAACTTCATAGGTACATTTATCATGACTGACAGATGACCCCTATTGATTTTCAAGTCACTAGGTCAAAGGTCAAGGTCACAGTGACTCGAAATAGTAAAATGGTTTCCGAATGATAACTCGAGAATGCTTAGGCCTTGGCTCATGAAACTTCATAGGTACATTGCTCATGACTGGCAGATGGATCCTATTGATTTTCAGGTCACAAGGTCAAAGGTCAAGATCACAGTGACTCGAAATAGTAAAATGGTTTCCGGATGATAACTCAAGAATGCTTACGCCTAGGATCATGAAACTTCATAGGTACATTGATCTGATCATGACTGGCAGATGACCCCTATTGATTTTCAGGTCACTAGGTCAAAGGTCGAGGTCTTAGTGACAAAAAACGTATTCACACAATGGCTGCCACAACAACTGACAGCCCATATGGGGGGGGGGCATGCATGTTTTACAAACAGCCCTTGTTAAAATATAGGACGAATAAATAAAGCAACCAAAACTTTTTACACACATACTGGTTTTTAGCTCTACTGGCCGAAGGCCTGAAGAGCTTATGTCATGGCGTTGTTTCCGTCGTCAGTCCGTCTGTGCGTGCGTTATACTTTTTCTTGTTTACGCGATAAAGTCCACAGTTTTCATCCGATTCTTTTCAAACTTGTTCAGTGTCTTTATATTAATGAGGACTCGAACCCTTTTGAAAATGGGTTACATCAGAGTAAAAAGTCCAGAATTATCTCCCCTTGAATTTGAGAACATTGTGAAATAAGGCTTGTTTACGCAATAAAGTCCACAGTTTTCATCCATTTCCCAACTTGCACAGTGTCTTTATCTGAATGATGAGTCAAACCATATTGAAAATGAGCAATATCGGAGTTATAAGTCCTGAATTATCTTCCCTTGAATTTCAGAAAAAGTGAAAATCTTTAACATTTTGCCATAACTTTTGCAATATTGAAGATAGCAACTTCATATTTGGCATGCATGTGTATCTCATGGAGCTGCACATTTTGAGTGGTGAAAGGTCAAGGTCAAGGTCATCCTTCAAGGTCAAAAGGTAAAAAAAATCAAAGCGGCGCAAAAGGGGACATAGTGTTTCCGACAAACACATTTCTTGTTTGTTTACATATAAAGTTCTATCCTTTTGAAACTTCAACGGGTGTTTTATATCATCAAGGGCCAGAACCCCATTGAGAGTGAAGAAAATTTGTTCAACTTATTGTTGAAAAGGAGCCATTTGAAGTTTAAATTTTACGTTTCTTTTTGTTTATGCGATACATTTCCCATTTTGGGTCTGTTTATTTAAAACTTACTCAGATTGTTCATACTATCAAGGGCTTGAGCCCTATTGATTCCAGCCAGTAGAGCGATTCAGGCCCTCATGGGCCTCTTGTTATAAAAGGATATGCCTTATGTTCAATTGATTTCATTCTTTGAACAGACTATCTAAGTTTTGTAAAATATACTTATTTAATTGTAGGACAAATGAAGCAACCTAGATAACATGGTCAGAGGATGCTCACGGACAAGTACATTGACAACGTGCCATAATACAACCTACTCTTCGGTTGTCCACGAACTAACTCTCTACTTAATGGTTCATGTAGTGTCATGAGTATGGCTGCCGACACCAACATCTTCACAGATAAGCAGACCAATAACTGGTTCAAAGCGTGCATTGCCCTAAATTTGACAAAGGAAGGATTGACTGACTTTGTTGTGACGGAATTACTTAACGTCCAAAATAGAGTTGGTAGAAGTTGTGGACAATGCTATATTCAAAACCTTATACTATGTCCAACTCAGGACGTGTGTAAAAAAGTAAACAAAATAATGTTCTTTCCACAATTCTCTACAATACAAGGCATGCCAAACATGTGATAAAGTTAAGCAAAATATCACATTGTTACATAGATTTAAAGGTCCTAGTTGGGCAAACACTTAAGCTGAATTATGGGCGACAGATCCGTGGGAAATCGGTAAATGCTACCTCCCAAGGGACGGATATAGCAGTGTATCCTCTGTGCAAGAATCTGTCTTCAATGGTGTGGTTAGCATTGTGTTGAACTGCACGCATTTCCAGACATGCCTTTCCGCCGCATGTCTATCACCGCCTCCACCAGATAAGCAATGCCCGCTAGAAAAGGTATTCTTAAAATATACCAGTCTAATGGGCTGAATATGTGATTATTTTGTTCAAAATTTAGTTTGTTAACTGAATCATCATAATACTATGTTTTGTGACGCAATGTATGTCATGCAATTATTTCTCTTTGTATCAAACATACAAGTCTTATTTAAAATAGTCTATGCATATTTAAGCATTTTTTAAATCGCGTGTCATCACTTTGACGCTGACAGTCCATGTGTGTGTAGGTTTACCTCAATGCTGCTTTTCTTGGTCTTTAACGTCACAGCGATCCTTTCTCTCTCTAGGTACGCCACACTGCCGACTGCATGGTCCCTTAGCGACAGAAGCGCGCAGGAAACTCAGTGATGTAAATTTATTGTGTTTCATGTTGTTTGTCCCTATATAAAGACATATATAATATAAAAAGATGCTTGCAATGGCCCCAGGAATATTTGTACTACAAAGTGTTTGGTTGTGTCATTAGAAAATAGAGCTTGAAATCTTTTTAATGGAAATATAAACACCAATGCTCCAGCTAGGCCTAAATGGAAGAGCGTCCTGCCCTCCCTAAGCTCCGCACTGCCCTTCTGAGGCCCCGCCTTGCCCTTTTATTATCTCCCGCCATAGGATAATAAATTTGATATTGTTTTGATATATATTGTTTTGGCGTTGTTCGTCTTTCCGTCAGTCCTTTCGCCTTTCCGTCCGTCCGTACGTCCGGAGCCATATCTTGGAAGTGCTTTGGCGGATTTCATTGAAATTTGGTATGAGTATATATATGGATAAGAGAATGATGCACGCCAAATGGCATTGTACACCATTTGTTCATAACAGAGTTATGGCCCTTTTTTTGTATCTTAAAAAAATGCTTTTTTGTGTGTCCGGAGCCATATCTTGGAAGTGCCTTGGCGTATTTCATTGAAACTTGGTATGGGTATGTATATCAATAAGAGGATGATGCACGCCAAATGGCATTGTACAACATTTGTTAATAACGGAGTTATGGCCCTTTGTATCTTGAAAAAAAATGCTTTTTTGAGTGTCAAATATAACACTTTTGTGTCCAGAAGCATATTGGCGGGGAATATTAATTCAACGAATTTGCTTGTTTATAATTTTTTAAGACATATTTATAATTTATAAACCAGTTTTTCATTGTTATTAATATATTCCTCATTGTAGACATTTATAAGCATGGTTTAATAATAATGGAAATGTTATATTCTTAAAATTATTCATAATTTATAAATAAATATGCAACAGGGAGCATTCCAGCTTTGACTGCGCGCTCAAAAGTGCCCTTTTGACAAAAGACTGCGCGCTCAAAAGTGCTCTTGTGACAAAATAGCCCCCCTGCTCTTTTAAAATGCTAGCTGGAGCACTGTAAACACTGCTTTGATGAATATCACTGGAAATAAAATCAAAATCGTTGATTAAACTATAACCAATTAATTGGACCTACAAGGCAAATCTTACTGTCATAAAATATCAATATAATCAAGCACATTTTCAACTTTGAAATATTCCATTTTTTGGGCCAAAGATATTGAAAATCACATTATTGAACGGAGATATTGAAATCATATTATGACACGACAGTAAAAAATTAGTCAATATGGGAATTTTTATGCGCCTCGTCCAAAAAGAAGGGTTATATTGTTTTGCTGAATGTCGGTCGTTCTGTCTGTTGGTAGAGCAGTCTGAATGTCGGTAGACCTCTTCGTTTCCCATCCATACATGTAACTCGTCAAAGAATTGACTGATTGGCTTGATACTACATTGTATACATGTGCACAATTCAGGGTTTTTTCAGCTTTTTAGGAAGATAGCCCATGGCTTTGAAATTGGGAATTTTATCTGCATTTTCAAAAAATTGGGAAAATAAATTGGGATTTAAAACTACATGAATGAATTCAGCATCTTTAATCACAAACATCACAAACACCATCATGATCAACAGTTTTCCACATGATAAGCTCACACAAAGTGTTCAGTCACATTAGGCACCATTTTATAAGGAGGCGCTTCATCTTCTTCTGGAGAAATACTGCTTTCAACATGTTGAATATCAGTCAGCACTTTGCTTTCGGAAATCAACGATGACGATGCAAAAGAGTCACTTGTTATTAACTTACTATCATTAAGAATGGAAGGAGTTGCAATGGGAAGACTTGTACTTCTTGACTTTCTTTGTTTATTTAATGACGCTTGCTTACAAAGTCAACAGTTTTCGTTTTGCCACAAGGTTTTAGCTTAGGAATCTTTTTCACTTAATATCGAATTGCGCGACATCTTTGTTTTTCATTCAGCCGAATCACATAACGTTTGAATTTCATCGCAAATATAATAAGTGCCTGAACAACACGGAGAATATCGTGCACACAAATAATGCCGACGTTATCCAAATCGAGGAATAGTCTAAAACCGGTACGAGACCTGATCCGAACATTCTATGTTAAAAAGCAAAACAGCCGATGTCATTAGCGTTTTTTTTCCCGATTGGGAATTTTTAAGCAAATTTTGGGGAAAAAGTATACTTTTTGCGATTGGGAATATAGCCGAATTTCGGCTATAAAATCGGGACAATAAAAAACCTGGCATTGGCCTTTGACAGTAGATGATCCTTATTGAAATTGGGGTCAAAGGTCAAGGTCACTATTACACTAAGTGTGATAATCGTTTCGGATCAATAACTCGTCAACAAATTGACCGATTGGCTTGATACTTCACACGTTTATTGGTCTTAAACTGTAGATGACCCCTATTGAAATTTGAGTCACTAGGTAAAAGGTCAAGGTCACTATCACACTAAGTGTGAAAATCGTTTCCGATCAATAATTCGTGGAAGAATTGACCGATTGGCTTGATACTTCGCATGTGCATTGGCCTTGGACAGTAGATGACCCCTATGGAAATTGGAGTCACTGGGTCAAAGGTCAAGGTCACTATCAAACTTAGTGTGGAAACAGTTTCTCATCAATTAGTCGTCAACGAATTGATCGATTGGCTTGATACTTCACATGTCCATTGACCTTGAACAGTAGATGACCCCTATTGAAATTGGGTTCACTAGGTAAAAGGTCAAGGTCACTATAATACTTAGTGCGAAAATTGTTTCCGATCAATAACTTGTCAACGAATCGACTGATTAGTTTGATACTTTACATATGCATTTGCCATGGATAGTAGATGACCCCTATTAAAATTGGTGTCACAGAGGTTATGTCAAGGTCACTATCACACTAAGTTGATATTCGTTTCCGTTCAATAACATATCAACCAATCGACCGATTATCTTGATACTTCACATGTATATTGGCCTTGGATAGAAGATGACCTAATTATAATTGGGGTCACAGGTCAAAGGTCAAGGACACTATCACACATAGTGTGAAAATCATTTCCGATCAATTACTCGGGAAAGAATGGACCGATTGGCTTGATACTACACATGTGAGTTGGCGTTGGATAGTAGACAACCCCTATTGAAATCGGGGTCACTAGGTCAAAGGTCAAGGTCACTATCAAACTAAGTGTGAAAATCGTTTCCGATCAATAAATCGTCAACACATTGACCGATTGGCTTATTACTTGGCTTGGACAGGAAATTACCCTTAATTTATTTGGGATCACTGGGTCAAAGGTGAAGGTCACTATCACACTTAGTGTGAATATCGTTTTCGATCAATAACTCGTCAACCAATTGACCGATTGGCTTGATACTTTACATGTGCGTTGGCCTTGGATAGTAGATAACATCAATTGAAATTGGGGTCATTAGGTCAAGGTTACTATTACACTAAGTGTGACAATTGTTTCTGATCAATAACTCGTCAACGAATCGACCGATTGGCTTGATACTTCACATGTGCATTGGCCATGGACAATAGATGACACTTATTGAAATTGGGGTCACTGGGTCAAAGGTCAAGGTCACTATCATACTAATTGTGAAAATCGTTTCCGATCAAAAACTCGTTGGCGAATAGACCGATTGGCATGATACTTTACATGTGTGTTGGCCTTGGATAGTAGATAACCCCTATTGAAATGGGGATCACAAGGTCAATGGTCAAGTATCACACTAAATGTGAAAATCGTTTTCGATCCATAACTCGTCAACGAATTTACAGATTGGCTTGATACTTCACATGTGCATTGGCCTTGGACAGTTAATGACCCTTATTTAATTTGGGATCACTGGGTCAAAGGTCAAGGTCACTATCACACTTAGTTTGAAAATTGTTTCCGATCAATAACTTGCCTTGGCTTGATACTACATATGTGCATTGACATTGGACAGTAGATGACCCCTATTGAAATTTGGATCACTTTGTCAAAGGTCAAGGTTACACAAGGTGTGAACATTGTTTCGGATCAATAACTCGTCAACAAATTGACCGATTGGCTCGATACTTCACAAGTGCATTTGTGATGGGCATTAGATGACCCCTATTGAAATTGAGGCCACTAGGTCAAAGGTCAAGGTCACTATCACACTAAGTGGTTTCCGATTAATAACTATTCTGCCAATTGACCGTTCGGCTTGATACTAAACATGTTTATTGGCCTTGGACAGTAGATGATCCCTATTGAAATTGAGGTCAATAAGTCAAATATCAAGGTCACTATCACACTTAGTGTGCAAATTGTTTCTGATCAATAACTCATCAACCAATTGACTGATTGGCTTGATACTTAACATATGCATTGGCCTTGGACAGTAGATGACCGCTATCGAAATTGGGGTCACTAGGTCAAAGATCAAGGTTACTTTCACACTAAGTGTGAAAATCGTTTCTGATCAATAACTGGTCAGCGAATTGACTGATTGGCTTGGTACTTCATATGTGTATTGGCCTTGGACAGTAGATGACCCCATTGAAATTGGGGTAACTAGGTCAAAGGTCAAGGTCACTATCACACTAAGTGTGAAAATCGTTTCTGATCAATAACTTGTGTCAACCAATTGACTTATCGGCTTGATACTTCACATGTACATTGTCCTTGGACAGTTGATGGCCCCTACATAAATTCGGATCACTAGGTCAAAGGTCAAGGTCACTATCACACCAAGTGTGAAAATTGTTTCCGATCAATAACTCGTCAACAAATTTACCGAATGGTTTGATACTTCACATATGCATTGGCCTTGACAGTAGATGACCACCATTTTGAATTGGGGTCTCAAGGTCAAAGATCAAGATCACTATCGCACTTAATGTGAAAATTGATTCTTATCAATAAATTGTCAACCAATTTAGAGATTTGCTTGATACTTAACATGTGTATTGGCCTTGGACAGTAGATAAGCCCTTTTAAAATTGGGGTCACTAGGTCAAAGTTCAAGGTCACCATCACACACTTAGTGTGAAATCATTTAACATTAATAACTCGTCAACTGTTTCACCGATTGGCTTGATACTTCACATGTGCATTGGCCTTGGACAGTAGATGACCCATATTGAAATTTGGTCTCTAGGTCAAAAGTCATGGTCACTGGCACAAAAAGTTGGAATAGCGATTTATATCAATAACTCGTCAACGAATCGACCGGCTATATACTTCCCATGCGGATTGGCATTGGACAATAGATGACCCCTATCGAAATAAGGTTTACTAGGTCAAAGGTCAAGGTGACTGTCACAATAAGTGTGAAAATTGTTTCTGATCAATAACTCATCAACAAATTGACTTATTGGCTTGATACTTCTCATGCGCATTGGTATTCGACATTAGATTACCCCTATTGAAATTAGGGTCACTAATTCAAAACCCTATTTAGGGGGCATCTGTCTCCGATGGCGGAACACTTGTTTATATGTTTTCTGCCCTGCAAATTTTTCTCTTCTTGGTCTGTTGTATAATATATAAACACATATTATATAATAATGGATGTTGATATCACAAAACTGTGAATCTGTGTTGAAAAGTCTACAAATGCAAATAGTGTATGTAGTTGCAGAATGATCGTCTTTCACTCGATGATTGGGCAAGTTGTTGATAGAAGCCAATCAAACCCTCACACAAGCAAAAGAAACTGGAGAACGTTTTTCCGAAGAGGCTGAAAGGACTGTTAAAGAAGGTCAGAATACCTTAGAGGCTAAAATACAGGCTGGAAAAGAACGCCTTGAAAACATAACAAAGGCTGGAGAATAAGGCATTGAAAACAAGACACAGGCTTGTGAACAAAGCATTGAAAACAAGACACAAGAAAGCATCAAACGCATAAATCAAGCAGCGAATGAAAAGGAGCTAGACGAATACGAGCGAGGCGTAGCAGGTTTGTGAACAAGTTTTATTAAACAAAATATATATAATCTTTCGTTATAACCTATGTGCACACTTGAATCACCATGAACTACCAAGAAGACATATCCATTCAACTGATAGAAACTTTATGTGTTATGTTTATAACACCCGTTAGCCTTAGACAAATATCCTGCATAATCTCTATGTTCACGAGTATATTCATCTGGTAACATTTTTATGCGGGTTAGATCGTTTTGAATATATAAAAAACTGCAAAATACATTATCGGTGCACACTTTCTGTCGGCTTTGAACTGAATAATAGAAATAAATGCGTACTAAATTTTAGAAGTGTATTATATGTACTACACCTTATTGGAAGAATTTATGCTCAAAGCGATTCTTCATGAGAAATAACTTTAAAAATACTTTTCGACTACTTTTTTGTGCTCGAAAAATAAATTCGGGATACCAAAGAAGTATTTCACTAAATACTATGAAAGGAGACACATTTATTGAACAATTGTAATGAAATACTATCTTATTTTTGATAACACAATATCGTATTATTCATCAACATGCACCTTTTATGCGGTATTTTCTTTAAAAAAAAATATTAGTATATGGTTAATGCATAGAAACACGCAGGTTATGCGTTTTTATTAAGAAGTATTATTATTTCAGATCTTCTAAAGCGATTGGTGAATCATTACCGTGATACCGTTTGCTACGTGCCTCTGTCTACTTTGGATCCTAGTCTTGATGCCACTCCGATTATACACAAGATGAAGATTGAGAATGATGGGGGACGCACACAACAAGAGCAAATATTAAGATACAGAGATTGCTTTCATAGAGGTGATCATTTATCTAGACGTACAAATTTACAAGGTGAGCCGGGCAGCGGCAAGACAAGTTTTGCTTCCAAATTAGTTAACGATTGGTGTAACGTGCATGAGCCATCAACGGAATCTACAAAAGAACGAACGGCGTTCAGTGATGTTGAAACCCTTCATGAATTCATGTTTTTCTTTTTCATTTCGTTGCGCGATTCGAGAGAACAGACACATGTAACACACATGATACAAACACAGCTCATCTAAAAAAATCTACGCGGTAGACGAATGGGAAAGTGCGAATAATCTGGTCCTAAACATAATGAGAAATGTGATGTACCTCGTCGTTCAAGACGGTATGGATGAGTGGTCTGGTAAAGAAGCTCTGCCATCTATGGACGGAATTCCTAAGGATCATTGCATTGTGCTAACAACTTCTCGCCCCATGGAAACTCGCGGACGAACGTATCAAGCATTCTCAAATAGACATATTGATGGAAGTTTACGGAGTAATTGATTCTGAGGGATTCAGTGAAAGGATACTGTGACATCTTCTTGATGAAACAAAGGATCTGAACGAAACTGTGAAGAAGTTTCAGAACTTTCTGAAGAGTCGTTACCTTGAGTCGATATCATAATCGCCCATGCTACACATGCTTGTCCTCTGTACCTGGGTAGATGATATGGCTGAAAGTCTCACCGGATCGTCAACGTGTGAATTGTACACCACCCTGCTTGAAAACTTATGTAAAAAAGCTAACCCACAAATGAGTTATTTCGATAAATACCACCCACCACCAGTAAACTGCTTTTCTTGCACAACGTATATTAAACCAAACATGGAACATATAGATCTTATAGCCAAAGCTGCGTTTTCATTTTTGTTTTCAAATGAAAAAGAAACATCACTAGTGTTCAGCGACATAAATCTTTCGGCTCATTTGTCTGAAAGTACAAAGCAGTTCGCACTACAATCAGGATTAATATCCAAAAGAAAAAGTAAAAAATGCTATGATAATACAAGCTCGTTTGTCCACAAGACTGTTCAAGAATTCCTAGCGGCTTATCACACCTCCAACAATACACACGTGATTGAGAACGTTATTTCCGAATATCTCAAAAGTTATAGGGATTCCTATCTGGATATTTCTCAAGTTTTTAAATTCCTTTGTGGCTTCAACAACTTGGCAGCTAATAAACTATCTGCACTGATGAATCAGGTCAACGATGTTCGGCATGGGTTTGATCACTATGTTTTCCAAAGCGTCATCCTCTCAGGTTATAGGGAGGCTGTTGCAAACAAGAACACTCCAATAGACCTATATCTGAGTCACTTTGACTTTTGCCGTGATAATGCTGAAGATTTGATCAACATCTTTGCACTGAACACTTCACGGGCTCGATCTTTATGTGTTTGCTATATAAGCAGACCTGTAATAATACGTTCACAAGACGCGTCGACTTATCTTTGTCAGGGACCTAGACCCGTCTCATTAGCTGCACGTGATTATGCCGACCTATCTACAAGAGCGAAGCAGAAAGAAGTCAGATCGTCTGCATCTTGTTTGGAATTCGACTTCTCAGCGTGTCACAACCTGGAGCGGTTGGTGCTCGGTGGTGATGTAACCGTGCAACCGAATGCACTTGCGAGCTTGAAGAAGTTGAAATATCTAACAATGAAATCGAATTGTAAATGTGAAGCACTTGACATGACACATTTTGAACACATATAATTAATTAAACTCGACGGATGTGATAAGAAAGGCACTCATACATGGTGTCTACTGAACGGTGCTGATCCAGTACTGTGTGTAGACTATACTCCAGTACTGCCCTCCATAAAGCACATTGAATTGTTTAATGTCACGTGTTCCTCCAACTGGCTATGCAGTTTGCTCACCACACTGTTTACACTCGATCATAGTGTGAAGTGTGATCTGAAAGTATGTGACATAACTTCACTCGAAGTCAGCAAGTTATCTTATACATACGCAGTTATAACAACGGATTTAAACACTACGTGTGCATTCGATGTCTTTGAAGATAGCCCTGGTCTATGGGAGACTCTGCTCGGTCTGAGTGTCAAGAATCTGAGTATTTCGGGTCATTTTTCCCGGGAGTTAACAGTTGATCATGTATCGTCATTGTCACGGTCGCTAGTAACCCTCTCACAGCTGGAAACGCTTAGAATTCATTTATCTGCATATATCGACCTTCAGCTTCCTTTGTCATTGAATCACGTGACTGTCTGTTATGATACATTGTATCCATTAGAACTTCGCCACCTGGTGAACAAACTGTCTGCATGGACTCAATCGCTCAAGTGTAGATTGGAATTATGCTGTTGTCATTACATTGACGCAGACATAATACATAACATCCCAGCAGAGGAATACCACTCATCCAACAAGAACTCGAAGCTATGCAGCATGTTGATGTGTAACGATTTCGAATATATGACTGGACACCTTCCATCTCTCAATGGTTTCAACGTGACAGTGTTGTTGATGAGATCGTTGATGATGAAATTTGTGAAGCCTTTCTTCATAACATTGATAGTTACTACTGGAGCCACTGCATCATTGACGGCTTCAGTCGCATATCAATGCGACTTAAGATTAACTGTGTTTAGGATCCAAATTTGACCTAATAACGGATACATGTGGCATGCCATTAATATTTACATGTCCATTGTGTTAATTGGAAACAATTGTTTTAAGTTTGGTTTGTAATATCTGATGCGAATATAATGATGAAATGTTGTTGTTGTTGTTTCTTACGATTATTATTTTGACATTGATGAAAATAAAAGGAACAGAATGATAATGATGGTAAATGACGATTAAGTTTGTTCAAATGTTATGGCAACAATAACGAATACGACAACAGTGACGGTGTTGCAGGTGATGATGTCGAAAATGATGCTGGTGGTGATTGCTGTGATCATGCTTATCGTGATTTTCTAATGATGATGACGATGATACCTAATGACCGCTTGTCTGCCTTGTAAACCTAAACCTGATTGATACCTGTCCATGTGTAGGTTACATGCACAACTTCCTGTTAAATGAGCACCGCCACTCTGCCGTGTAACTGCCCATCCGCCTTATGACCACCTTTCTTCATGTAAACCGCCCTTGCTTACGGATCACCATCCGCCTGCATGGTAACTTCCATCCTGATCGCACCGGCCGATATGCTTGGAAATCTAGCGTTTAAGGGTAACCACACGAATGCCAGATAACAGCCCGTTTGCCTTGTAACCTTCCTCATATCTTGCTGCCGCCCGTCTACAGGTAAACCGCCCTCCATCCTGGAAATAGTCGATATATTATGGTTATAATCCGTTTATTTCCCTCGCATCTGGGGTGGTATTCCTGAAGCATCTTAAATTTTATTTTTATCCTTAAATTGGGAATTTTTCTTAAGTATTTCATTACATAATGCAATAGTTAGGCATCGAAAATAACATCAAAATATCACCATTATGTCAATGTTATTGGAGGAATACCAAAACAAACATGCATGTCTTTATTACGTAAAGAAATACAAAACAGTGTAATTTCGAACTTAAGTGAAAATATTTAAGAAATGACTTTAGATGTTTCTGGAATACGACCCCAGAACTTCGCATCATAGAATATTAGTCAATACAATGATACATCGCAAACTGGTTGAGACCCGCTCTGTGAAAACGGAGTTTAATGCATATGCGTACAGTATCGTCCCAGATTAGCAAGTGTATGTTGCACTGGCCATACTTATTAACCTGTACAAACATTAAAAAAATATGTTTTATTAGATGAAGAATATTTGCCTGAATCCGTTTTTATTCTTGATTTAACAGATGGCTTTGGATTTAATGCCGGGGCTTTTGTTGTGTCGTCGTAAGTGCAACCAGTTTTACCCGGGGTATTTAGACAGTGGTTTATGCCTCAATAAGCCAAGGAATCAAACATTGAACGCTATAGGTGTCCACATAAAGCGTATTGAAATTAATTATAACATTGCTTGGTGTACGATACACTGAATCTAAACAATAACATGATCAAAATGTCAATAGGGTTTCATTTGTAATTGTTTGAATGATTCTGATCGAGTTTGAAAATAATTGTTGATATAACGTGCTCGGAGTTTATGTACACATCTACGAATATCATGATTGAAAGTTGAATTTGGAACCATTATGTATTTCCTTCCAGTAATACAGTTTTTAATATAATGTCATTAAAAAAGTTATGCAAAATGTACACGTCGGGTGCAATGGCCGAATAAACATTTATTTAATATGCTGTCTAACACATTTGTATTAATCATTTCAAACATGTTGTTCATCTATACATGATGCCTTATGCTATTCACGATGTCTAATGGAATCTCCGATTTCTCATGCATTCTCCGATGTCTAATAATAAAATGTTAAATATCAAAGAACACGAAGTGGAATATAGATTAGGAAGAACCCGGTGGTTCGAATCCAATATGTTTAGGACAAAAACCAGACAAGAAATGTGATGTGCAGAGCATGCTATAAGAAATGCACGAAATCATGCACGAAATCGACCGTAATTTGTTAAAAGGTTACGGAAAATCAGCGCTTAGATATGTTTAAATGTATTGTATAATCTAACAACCATCTGCAGTAACTCAAAAGCAGTATTATACCGCATTTTCATATCTATATCTAATGCTTGTAATTACGCAGTTACAAAGTAGTTGAATATGTTTTAAGACAGAACGTTTTTGTCATGTTGGTAAAAAACGTATTTGGTTCGTATGCGCAGAGAAATGCTCTAATAGTCTAATTAATATTCATGTCCGATATTGTTATATGTTTACTAGACATTAAAATTATTGATCAAGTCCTTGCCTATAGCTTATTCACGAGAGTGTCATTTTTGTGTTAGTATTCAGACAATTAATGGCTGTAACGGTTATTTAAGAGCTCGTATTTACGATATTGTGTTTAAAAGCAAGTTCAGTTCAAGGTCGTTGTTTAGCTCTTGTATTGAATTATGAGGTTGTTATTTTGTCGCTTATATGATTTACGTGCTAATTTTAGCATGCACTGTACAAGCAATCCAAGTACTGAAACCACAAGCGAGATTGCTTGCAATTTTTCTGACCCAATTTTGTTTATGGATCATAATTGCTCGTCGGATCGATCTGAAATTTTGCATGTTTGGTACAAATAAATGAATAATGATGCATATGATCGCAACAAAATTGTGTTCTTCAATATTACTATTTATAAGTCGCATCATCTGTAATTATTCTTTAATAATGAAGTTATGTAAGATAATAAAACTCCCATTCCCACGCTAACGGACGGTCCAGATCGCAATGCTGAAGAAAAAAATCCTTACCACCGGCGGGGATCGAACCCGCAGTTCCCGGCTTAAAAGGCCGATGCCTTATCCATTAGGCCACGGTGGCGTATACATTTTAGTTTAGCACTCTGATAAAAAAAACTCATCCTTTAATGTGTAACATTGCTTTTCAGTCAGAATTTAATACGCCTATTATAGTCTTCGCCCTAACAACTAGCCCGAAAACACGGGGCTATTTTAGCGAGAGAAAAATTCCGAACATTAGTTTGTCCGCAAGTAGGTTATAAGATTTATATATATAATAAAAAATGTCATATATGCATGTTCCAAATGCAGTATTAATCATAAGCGCGATGATTCCCGAACAATTTAAAATGGTTTGGCCGAAACGAATATCAGGATAGGGAAAAACGATACTTGTTTTAGCAGAAATATACAAATGCACAGACACAATCCGCTAAAAATAAAGGGGCACACAAAACTGTATTGATGTCAAGAGTTGAGTGTAAAACTGTTCTATCCATTAAGCCTTTTCATTAGAAATAAACAAAAACAATGCTGAACACGTAGTAAAAAGTGTTACATGCTATACTACAAAGACGCGGTAATGTTTCCAATATTCTGGGGGATTATGGTCATTTCAGCCATGGGATATATATCATAAAAAATGTCATATACTAAGTATGCATGTTCCAACTGCAGTATTAATCATAAACGCGATGATTCCCGAACAATTAAAAATAGTTTTGCCAAAACGAATATCAGGATAGGGAAAAACGATACTTGTATTAACTGAAATCTACTAGTGCACAGACAGCAATATGGTAGTTATTACTAAATATGAGAACAAAGCCTTTAAGTACAAACGCTCTGGCGCTGACAATCCTCTGAAAATGAAGGGGCACACAAAACTGTATTGATGTCAAGAGTTGAGTGTAAAACTGTTCTATCCATCAAGCCGTTTCATAAGAGATAAAATTGTTTCATGTTGAACACGCAGTAAAACGTGCTACAGTATGCTATACTATAAAGACGCGGTAATGTTTCCAATGTTCTGGGGGATTATGCTCAAATCAGCCAATGGAATAAATGAAGTGTATTCATTCGTGTCTAGCCGCGGGAAATTTTATTTGAAATTTATTGGACACTTACAAAGGTCAGGTAAGGTGAAAAGCTGGCTTAGACAGTTACGCCGAAAAAATAATATAACAATGCGTAGTTAATGGACTGGCATATCACCCGATACGACTTGAGTTATACTGTTCACATGCCTTAGGTTAACGGAGTTACGCTGTACGGACAGGCATAATACCATTTGGGATGGGGTTAGCCTCTAGATAACCTGTTTCAAAGATCTATAAATAAACAGTTTATTTATAGATTGTGGAAATAAAGGAATTGAAACGTTTCTACATAATGCATTTATTTGTTTCAGTTTTAAGCCGCTTATCAACCACATTCGATTTATATATAGTGTATTGCATATTTACGTGAGAAAATTCTGAAGTCATGCTGATACAATTTATAAATCAATAAAAAGTACATTTCACATTTCCCGTACACTTTTATACACTAATTATGGTATTCGCAGAAAAAAAAAACAAATAGGAAATATCAAGTACATAAATGTAAAGGTATATTCAAACTGCACACTTGTGCGCGGACATATAACTGATACTTCATTAAGCCCATTTATATGCGTCCTCACATGGCATATTATGTATGTAACACACGTCTGTTCTTAACGATTGAACTATATGGTATTTAAGTATTTCATTAAGACGCAGTTGTCTTCCACAAATTGTAATCATACATTTATGACTCCTTGCGTTTTCTAAATGTATAATTTAACCACAATATTTTACGACAGAAAAATTGTTAAGGAACCGGCCGATGTCTGATGTCTGATCTATATGTGATAACTTGACGCTCAAAATGATAAGATATGGATCACCACAGCAGGTTGCTAATACACAGTGAAGACGTCCGCTGTTTGATTGTGGTAACATGCTTGTTTATAAAGCATAGGCAAAAAAATATGGATTCCAATTTTGAAATAAAATCGTGTTAAGGGTCTGAAAATAGCGCCGTCGACTTTTTATTTGAAGAGTATAGAAGACATCAGAGTCGACGAAGGGATTTACTGGAAGACAAAACAACACTGCGAGTTAGCTGAGGACGACAAATAACATTAAGTAAATAATAAAACAATTAATTCGCATCACATGGAGGCAGTGAATATGTTACTTAAAGGTCAACAGATAAGTTCAGATTACAAATCGTATTTTATAAAGGAATATAATATTGCTGCGTCTCTGTCCCATTAGATGTTTCGCTAGCGAAATTTTATTTCACGTGTACTATGTGCTGTTATAGAAAACGAATTTGCAAATAAATTATTAACTTATTTCATAACGAGCCTTGAAATATGTTCTCGTCTTTGAGAGTGTAAACTTGTATTTTACTGTGTAAAGCACCCATGGTACTTCACAAATTATATTTCCCTGAAGACTTTACATAAGAACATGTTTNTATAAAAAAGCCATCAGTAACATGAATAAAGTGAAATTTAAAAAAAAAAAAAAAACATTTAATAAATATAAAAAAGGTAAAAAGATCAACACAAAATAAATAAAACAGCTAATTAAAAAAGGATCGAACGAACAAACGAACCAACGAACAAACGCACGAACGCACAAATGCACGAATGCAAGAACGAACGAACGAACAAACACACGTAATTTTATTTATTTTGTGCACCGGGAACACAAGGTTACAGACACCACAATCTGGACCCGGGGATGCCGTGGAAATGTTGCTTATTTTGCCACTTTAGCATGATATTCAGCTTTTTTAATTATTGTAACGTTCATTGTGTGTGAAATTTCAATTGTGAACATTTGCTGTAAATTTATTCATCCATTACTATTAAGTAGCGTTTTTGTTATTGCTTGAAATGGGGAAAAAAACATAGTGTAAATGGTGTCTGTGTTGTGCATGTTGTAGTTACCGTGAACATATAATAAGCCACTTATCTACTAGTGGGCCATAAAATAGGATGAGATTTCACAGGTAGAATATAATATTGACACCGCCTCGGTTAATAAACAAATCTCTTCTGCGTATCAAAGCTGAAGTTTCTGCAACATATTTTCTGTATATGCAAGTCATTAAATTTATTTGGAGATCATTCAAATCGGAAAACCATCTGACCCTGACGACATTAACAACATTAACAACATTATACTTAAAGGATTGCTTCATAAGTATTACCACCACTTGCTACAATATTTAAAGCCTCAATAACGCTCAAAATCAACGAAAATTTCGTAATATATTTCGTAAAATAAAGTTAACATATAAAAAAATCGGTGTTCCTTATAGCAATAGCCAAAATTTCAACGTTAGATGTGCTCTGGTAACATAGATTTAACACGATACAATATGCTCTTTTTATGTTTTGTGGTACAATATATTCAACACATGTACCAATTTAGTGTTTATGTGTCGTATGAATAGATATCGTTGCGGGAAATTAAAATGAAATGTATTGTTCCACTCAAAAATTAAAAAGAGCATTTTATATCTTGTTAAATCTATGTTACCAGACCGCATCCTGCATTGACACTTTGGCTATTGCTATAAGAACCACTGATTATTTATATTTTAACTTTATTTTACGAAATACATGTATATTACGAAAGTTTCGTTTTATTTTCGTTTTTATTTTGAGCGTTATAAGGGCTTTAATACTTTCTTGTCCGCTGGTTGTATACCATCGTCATGAAAGTGGGCTTTTGTTAAACCTATTTGCAGATCGGGTCTTTACCATCAACATATTTACCATTTGTCAACGTTCTTGAACGCTTGGTAATCAATAATTTTAATGTTCAGACATACGAATTTCGTCATATTACATATTTAGTCTGGATTAACCCAAGTTGACTCGACAAATAACCAACTTACCTATCTCTAACCCATACATTATGTAAGCTCTAGATTCTGCAATAGGTCAGATTGGACCTTTGTGACGTAATTGAAGATTTCGATCGTGTAAGGTTAAAAAGAAATAAAGCTAAATAAAATCAGTAATTATAAACGGATCGCTTTTAAAACGGTGTTACGATTACCTCTCATGTTGTAAACAAATCGTTGATCTGCCTATGAGAATTTATAACGCACGAGACATTTAAAAAGCAGTTCGCAAGCTTATTATTTGGCCCCGTTATATTTATATCATACATACAACTAAATTTTGAAAATTTAAGATTGTTTTATGACACCACGTCATTGTATGTAATTGTAGAGGGCCCGTTGCGATCATCAATATGCATCGATCACGACCAAGATAGAAGTGCATCATGGGCTTACTTTAAACAAGTGAAATTCAACCCATAAAACAGAATCACTTTTTGAACTACAACTGGTGAATCATTAAAACCGGATACTGCATCATATAAAAACGACGTTGTCCAACATTTCATTTCACGATCGAATCGATTCTAGTCAGCAATTTGCACACAAACGAACATCGACTTAGCTATATATCATATCGTTCTTTATTTATTTAGACAGGAACACTTACTGTTTGGCATGCAGGTTTCACACGAGAAGAATTCAAACGCTTTGTTGTATTTTTTGTCCTGTATTGTATAGGCAATTGGTCTTTTGCCTTAAATAAACGTCCCGCGTGGGTTTCCCTTATTCCTGTTTAATATCTATATAGATATACGAAAAACAAGTTGCACTCACTGAGGAGCAAATTTTGACCCCAGGAACATGATCAAAACAAATTTGGAAGCAAACCATCACATGATTTTACATAACAAATACAAAATCCTCGGTCTCAGAGGATAATTTTTTCTAATTGTTTACTAGATAGTAAAATATGAGGGAAACGAGTTATCCCCAGGACTGGGCCAATTTCGACCACAGGGGACTGATAAGAACATATTCCGAACCTTTGAGCATTGAGGTTTCAGAGGAGATTTTGTTTTTTAGTTTTTGCTATCGAAATATTAGGGAAAACATTTCTCTTTTGACCCTTTGACCCCAATTGAGCTCTTCAACATCTATAAAGCAGATCAAATGATTGGAGCTTTCGATTAGGAAACTCTTATGAGTATAAGCATTATGATCCAAAACCATATGTCCACAGATGGTGGCAAGGTGAAACAGTCAACTGTAACGTTTCTACTGCAAGGATCGAGAAATAAATAAAATGCCATATGGTGATGGGCAGTGTATACTTTCTTATTCGCTAATTCGGAATCAGAAAATAAGATAAAGTAAGAAAATTACAAGTTTTGTTTGTGAACTGAAATCTAATAATTTACAGATGTCGACATGTTTAATAGCTACTCACTGTCTACCAATTGTTTACATTTTAAATTGTCTCATTATGATCTTTGATAATACGCAAAGAATTCTAATGTTGAATGTATACACTAATTAATATGGTTTGCGTGTAAAAGTCTTATTTTGCGAGAAAGCTATACGTGTTTTCTTCCATTCGAGCCCTGCAATAAACAGTTTCCCAACGATGTGAAGTACAAGGCACTGGTTTAGCTTTTTGAAAGGAATGTGCGTTAAAGTGCTTTGAAATCTCCCAACTTGCCAAACATGTTACGCAATCATACATACATGGCAATGAAGGAACTCCACAGGCTGTCAGTTGTGTTCCTGTCGATGCTCATTTGGAATGCATATGAATACATGCAAAATTGCGTCGCCATAAGTCATACCTTTCGTAAATTTGGTGAATAGCTTGCAATTGCACACTTTGGATCAGCCTGCGTCGATTTATATGTTTGCATGCACCGTTGTGTGTGTCAAAGGGACACCAAAGAGCAATAATACACAATAAGTATTCATGAATTTCCGTATTTAATTTCAGAAAATCAGGGCCTTAAACAGTGATTTGACAATAGCGAATAGACGCGAGACGAAATTTTTATAAACTGCAATCTGATAAAGCAAACATCTATTATTCTACCACAGTCACACACCAATATCCAACGCATGCACATTAGAATGAGAAGGGACCTTACCGTGGGTTATTACCCCGATATACCATCGGTTGTTTTCCTTGCACAGCGCGTGAATACATTCTACCGAATAAACTTAACTTCTTTAAGTACTTATAACCGAACTCACGCACTGGAAGCAAAGTTAATTCAATTTTTCTGTATATAAAATAAGTGTTAACAAGAAGAAAAGGCACATTTAAGCTGTGTTAAGAGATCTAGTTATTATTTGCATTAAGTAGCATATAATTCGTACACTATATTTCGGATGTTATTGAAACACATTTTCGTGGTGGAATTGTCGTAGAATTGGAATAATCGACGGGTAATCGATCGATCAATCCGATGCTTGTTATCAAACCACTCGGGCTACGCCCTCGTGGTTTAATTCCTACGCATCGGAACTCCATACCGATGGTTATTACCGCAATAACCAACGGTTACCCGTCGATTATTTCTTAAATGAACATAGATTGGTGTTATCCCGAGCTCATGTAAATTCTCGAGCCCCCACCCACCAGGATTTCAGTCACGAGAAAACACCACGCCATCGTTTCTGCATTTAGGGCGGTCAATATTGGTATTTTAACGGAATAGTTGCNCCCCCGGGATTTCAGTCACGAGAAAACACCACGCCATCGTTTCTGCATTTAGAGCGGTCAATATTGGTATTTTAACGGAATAGTTGCTTAATAATTAGCTAAACAACACACTTAAAATATCGCAAAAACAACTTAAATGGGCTTGTTCACAGATTTGTGCATGTTTTGAAGTTTGTAATTAAATGCTTTAAATTGATAAATGTTAACATCGGAACTCAGCAGCCCCAGTATAAAACAAAAATAAAATTAATGAAACAAAGAAAAAAGGTAAGCCACACCGGGACTCTAACCACTGACCATTGGAGTAAAAGTCAACAATCCGCGTAATGTCACAATACATAACCATAACAACAGAACTTTCCAAATTATTCAATCGTTTCGCGTTTGTAACGATTTATAATGTTCAGGTTATAAAATCGTCAAACGATGCATATAATGGATATTTAAGAGCAGGGTAAATGTTCAGTATTACTGTTTCCTTGCACACAAAAAAACATAACACATCGAAAATTTGCAAATCTGAAACATTTTTTTTTCAATTTTGTCAATTGATCAAAACATAAGATCATACTTTTGTGTTTGTTTCTTAACATATTTTTCAGTTTTGAGATGATTAAACACACCATTTTTCATTTATTACAAATGAACTCAATACACTTTATTAAAGACGACTGTTACCTTTAAATGGAACATAAATTCGGGACTAAACAGAATTTAACGATACCTTCAAATGAATGAACAGTCAAAATAATGTTCGTGTAAACTACCAAAAACGTACAAGGCCAAACGTTCAACCTTCCTGTTTATCCAAAACATAAACATAGACGCTGTACTGTGCAAAAAAATAATATTCCATGATTTAACAATTAATTATGGATTGACACAGGTAACCATTGAATATAATCATTTATTTAATGCTTTCCGGTGGTTTATAGAGAAATATCAGTGAATTAAAACTGATAATTTCACTGTTTCAAACAATGAAAATTATCAGTGAAAATTATCGATTATTTTCACTGTTTACTGTGAAATTACGTCATTATTTTTACGAAATGACGTCATTACCCCAACGACATTCTTTAGTTTAACTCTTTAACAATGTATATAAACTGTGAAAAAAGCATGAAATAAAAAGAAAATGTGTTGGATTCGGTGGATTATCGATTTTAATTCACTCGTGATCATAGAAAATATATATTTTAACTCGTGGCTGCGCCACTCGTGAAAATATTAATTTCTATGATCACTCGTGGATTAAAATCGATAATCCACCGAATCCAACAAATACCCTCTATATCTTTACAAAACATAAACACAATTATACTAATAATTAGCAGTAAAATAAACAGTACCTTGCGAAAATTCATTAATTAAACTTATCAGTGTACACATTTTCGCATGTATAAACTGGGGAATGACAATATTTTATGTTTATTTCACTTATTATAATAAGGCGACTTGTTTCATCTTATGTTGATATAATATACCTTTCCTAATACAAGCATACCTTCCTTGCAAATTACCTCCCTTTATTGCGAATAAGTCAATACTGTGTCATAATCAAGTTCTGGTGACTTTTTCATAGCCATTTATTTTAAGAATCGACTATTATTCGCGTATAATATGTTGAAATTAACTTTTAATAACAAAATTCTGATCAAAAACATAAAAATAGTTTCTTTGTGATATGTTATCAAATGGATGAACCTTATACAATCATGTTCAGACCATTTAAAGTCGTGATTGTTAACTCGGTGAGACAAACAGAGAGGCTTACTCGCAAGTGTAGCTAGTACTCTTGCTTTATTGATAAACATTACCAGTGCAATCAAAACAGATTTTTTATAATCTGTCTAAAGTTAAGGGTAATAAAAGATTCCATCTCACATACCCGCAGGGTCAACACTATATCAAACAAAATGTTGCGTTCCTTTCTGTTCCTTCAACTAAAATCCGATAATTTTATATAATTTGAGCCTCGCTCTGTGAAAAGGGGGTTTAATGCATGTGTATAAAGTGTCTTCCCATATTAGCCTGTGCAGTCCGCACAGGCTAATCAGGGACGACACTTTCCGCCTAAACTGGATTTTTGCTAAGAAGGGACTTCCTTTAATACCGTACATGCGGAAAGTGTCGTCCCTGATTAGCCTGGACTGCACAGGCTAAACTGGGACGACACTTTCCGAACATGCTTTTAACCACCTTTTCACAGAGCAAGGCCCATATATAATCTATAAACTTATATTATATGGCACTACCGCATATTATGGGAACGATTGAAAAATAGTGATTGTTGAATACAATCATGAAAACGGTATTACTTAAAGCAAAACTTAAAATAAATTAACATTTCGGAACAACTGTAAGGCCGTTTTCATGTTTGCTCTGAGCACTTGTATTTTTCGAAATATATTTTCAAAACAAGAGTACTTTTCAGCGTGCGCACTTAAAGAAAGCATTTTTTTAAGAAATAAAACGTGTTTTTGCAAGTGCATTGAAACACTCGACTTAAACAGTTGCATATCAGACGATACAGCATAAATTATCTAGCATATTACGTGGTATTAAAAAAAGTTAAAGACTGTAAACAATTATAGATTAAATGTCAATCACTGACAGGGAAAAAGTTGTAATTGTATTACTTTCAATTAAAAAGGTAATGTTAGCGTTTCATTTGCCCTCCTTTATTTATTTAAATTCGAGTTAAAGCCAAGCCTACATTCAGCACGGACAGTCATTTTAGATAGCATTCAGTTAAATAAGAAAATATAACACAAAACGGCTTGTACCCGTTCGTTTTCCGACATTGTCCTATTAAAAGAATCGAAATCATACACACGGTATGCTTGTTCAAATAGGTATTGACACATATTAGATTTATCGGTACATATAAATATGCATAGTACTACATAAAAGTCACCAGAAGTGAAAAGCGGACATGACTCGTTATTACGCCAGCAGAGAAAGCCCTAGTTTTTGGAAAGGCCTATATATAATATATACTATATATATATATCTACACTTATGCAAGGACGTATTGTTTGTATAGGTCCCTGGTCACCAATATCTCGTGTCTAACGTGGTCACTGATGCCCAAACTCTTATCTACACTTAAGCAAACATGAGGTCATTGGCGGCCAAGGTGTGTGTTTGTTTATTTCGAAGTTTCGGCCTGAGGCTGCATTATCCTACCTAATTAACTTTACTCGACTCACGAAAGTTGGGACGAATTTTGAAATATAGCTGTAATTATCTGATTTTTACTGCTATCAAACGATTTTCATATTGGATGTGGTCTTGTGCAGTGGATGGAAACTGGAGCACACGGGGGAAACTCAACCTGTCCGGAATGGTGACCACTTACCAAACTCACATGCGCCGGGAGCGGGGATTGAACCCGGGTCGCCTATGTGAGGAGCGCATGTCCCCCACCGCTGCTCTAACAGGACAGTCCATGCATGGCCATTTATCAACGCTTAAATTCTACCAAGGCGGGACGTAGTCTTCCATGCAGAGATTGCCCTGGTTTCTCAATCACAGAACTGATTCTTAGGCTATAATGTCATTTGTTTCTCACTAACATCGCGAATAATAGTTTAAACCGATTTATTTTAGCTCGATTATATTTAAAGTACTTACCGTGTACTACTTATTTGAAACGCTCTCGAGTCCGTTTCCTGGGACTATAACCAGTACTTGGTGTCTATGGGGGAGATCTAAAGAATGATCCCACAGTGGGGATCGAACTCGTGACCTCCCGGTCGCTAGGCGGACACAATATCTACTACGCCACAGCGAACAATAGGTTATGTAGGTCGGCTAAACCCCTTTTTTGTCGTTATATTCTTTACCAAGTCCCATCCTTATAAGAATATGCAATGACAGAAATCTTCGAAATATCTATTTAGCAGTATTGCTTTATGCAATTTTATTCATCACATATTAATTTAACGAATATGATCAAATGAAGTAAAAATGATCGCATATTCACTAGTCATTCTTGTAAATTAAGCAAAAACGATCGAAAACAACTTGAAATACCAAAAGAATAAATAAATATGTTTCGGCACAAAAAATACGGTCGGTCGGTCGGTCGGGTAAGTGGCAATCCACAACCTGTTCCCGCCTTATTGAAGACCATTATCTCGCAAATAAAATTAATGGAAAAGGGAACTGTTTTCAGGCCATTGAAGGATTTTTACTTTTCAAACAAAAATATATCTAAATCAGCATTAGTTCGACGAAGTCATTATTATGATTTTCTTCGTAACTGTTTGTACTTAACATGTTTAAATAACGTTCAAAATAAAACTTTTCAGATATGTATACATACAGAAATAATAAAGATTGCCCGTATATGTACTACACTATTCTGCTCGAACCCGTAATCTAACAATATTTCGCTTATAAATATATACGTAAATATTTCAATTTAAAACACAGACTTTTTTGTTATTTGTTAATATGTCTAAGTAAAATACGATTTTAAAGGTCAATTTAGAATATACACAGTGAAACAAAAGTGCAAATAAAAAAAAACTTTTGGCAAATGCAGGAGGTCAACAGGCGCACACGCTGAAGTTGCGCGTGATAAAGAGCTCACGCGTTGATGTACCGATGTTTCTTATCTCTGACTGTGTTTGTTTGTTTCGTGGCCTTTGACCCTTCGCGTCTACCCGACGTCATTCTGATTGGACTTCATAATCTCTGGCCATAAACTAGTCATCGATTTTGATCGACTTCATTAAAAGCTGGACATGTCGAATTATATCCGCAAAAATCCAGTTTTTTTGTTTACTTCGTCTCAAGATTGACTAATCAGGTGCGCGCGACCTAGACCTTTTTGTACATGCTGAGCATATAAAACCCAGCAGCGGCACTTTGCAGAACAACAAACAAAGGAACACGACCGAAAAGTAACTTTCGGGCAGAAGTTTGGAGAACCATGAAGAACTTTGTTTTCTTGTGTGTCTTGGTTATTGGAGCCAATGCAAGTGAGTACAGTAGTTCTATTTCAAACTTTTTTGCTTTTCAATGTGGATTTCTGTGTCTTTAATATACATATCGATATCACGATATCAGTAAATAAAGTACACTTATGTTCGACTTCTATATGTATTGGAGTTTCGGTATATTCTAATATATTTAATTAAGCAGAGTATAACAGGTTATTCATTGTTTTCCGTTCACGATGCCGTACAAATGATGCATTCTTAAACGTCTGTTTGTATGCCAAGTTTAATGAATATTAATCATATCCCAATTTTCTTTCACAATTGTCATTTGGCATACGTGCGTTCTAGTTATAGCTCTTTGCCAACATACAAAAAATACGTCTGACATCGATTTAAGGTTTTGATCTGTAAAACGTCGTTTTGATTTTCTGTTATTTCTACGCATATTTCTTATTGCAAAGTTGATGAAAAAGATTCCGAATAATTCAGGATATTCCGAATAATTCAGGATTCTCAGACATGCAAAGTCAAGTTGCCAACCCTAAATCTTATTTTCTCCATCTTTTTTGTATAACCATTCGGTTTAAAAATTCACGTGAACCTAATTGCCTTATATATACATTCATAGTAGCAAATGAGGTGTAACAAGTGGAATAAAAAAATATAAGCAAACAAATGTTGCTATCTACCCTCAAAAAAACATAAAAAAACAATATCTAGTCGTTAGTAATTTTACAAATAAATTCTAAAAAATAACGAAAGAAGGAAAATTCCAAGTTTGAGCATAGAAAATTACTCTACAGTGTCCTTTATCAAAAATTTAGAAAAATATTTTAGTTTCATCGTACACATTTCCCAGCTACTTTTGCAAGATTACCACGTTTGCACAAATGAATACGTCATAACCATTCTGCAATTGAGAATTTTCGATGTTGCATTAATTTATTTAACATATCGTTTTTATATACAACTATAGCGAACTGCTTACAAGTAGAATGTTTACCGGTACTTGGGAAATTAATGGAATTGTTCACACACTTTTTTTTTTGCTTCTTAAATGTTATGTTATGTTTTTGTACAACACTTTTGTATTTAAAATACACGCAGTCTAAAATAAGTTTAATAGCCAAAAAACGTCGAAAACAATAGTCCGACTACCGCGGGATCGAATCTGGGACTTTTCGATGAAAAACCAATTATTGTTTGTTTCATATTAAGACCTTTTGACCGGTAAGAAAAATGTCGGATCAGTGTGGGGACTTCATATTACAAACGCGCGGTTGCACTTTACTGAAAAAATACTTATTTGTTAAAAAAATAATCATGATACCTCTAGAAAACTCTCACGAATGAGCGGGCTCTCCACTTCATCCAATTAAAAATGGTGAAATATTTAAAAAGACATCCTTAAAAATGTTAACTGGGTCGCGCTTTATTCTCCCAACACAGATCTTAAAAATTCACGTGGTATAGGCACCGTGTTTTGAACGAGGAGTCCGCTTCGAACGTTTGAAGTTGGCGGCCCTATTGTATTTAAAACAATATGAAAAAAGAAAAATATTGCAGTTTGGAAAACAACGCTTGTTCAAGTTCTCGATCAGTGTAATATAATGCACTCACAGTGTAATGTATTTTAAACAGTTATACACAAACTTACAAATTATTTATATGAAATCAGAGAAGATAAGTTATCAAAAATACCATTGTTTAGAAGAGATATTATAGATTAATGCGCAATCTATAAATAAAGTATGTTTGTTTGAACTACGCAGATTAATCTTATTCATCGATAGCGGCCGCGGGACTGCATTGAACTTTTTGTTTAGTATAATTCTATCCGCTCGAGTCCAGTTTGTAGACCAACACGATTAAGTGTTTGTGTTTAGCAATTGACCACTCGCCGGCTGTTTATCAAACTGACGGATAAACCAATCAGATACCGCGTATCGCCGCCACTTGGTCCGACGAACAAAGTGTTTGAGTGTGTATGTAGGCGGTAGGGGTTATGTTGGTGGTCCCTGATGCTACATCATGTAAGACCAAGACTGTGTCCCAACACGCAAACCTAATTAACTGCATGGACTCACGAACATTTGAGTGTACATTGTATTTTGATTTAAAGCTGGAACTTCCAACGATTTAGTTTGGTCTTAAAGATTTTCAATTTTGATATGGTCTTTTTGTTCTTTGTGGAAACCGACGTACCCGCAGAAAAACCCACATGTCCGGTATGGTGACCATCAACCGCTCACATACATGTCCGGTATGGTGACCATCAACCGCTCACATACACCGGGAACTTGCATTGAGCCCGGGTTGTAAATGTGAGAAGCGCCTGCACTGATCATTGCGCTCACCGAAAAGTCCAAAAAATGTCGGAGTAAATAAATAAGCTTTTTATATATGAAAACAACAGCAAACAAACAAAGTGGACGACAAGTCAATTTAACATTGTGAAACTCATACTTTATTTTTCAGGCTAACGAGTTAGTAAAATTATATAATTATGCGCTTTTCAATTCAAGGAAAAATCCTTTAATCGATTTGATCGACAAAGACCGCAGGCTGCATTGACATTTGGAAATGATGCGTCCTGTTTTTTTGGCTGCTGGGTAACTCCCAAGATAATCAAGTTTATTTATGATATGAATTTCGTTATGTACATCTCCAGTGTTTTAGACGGCGATGTTATTATGTATGTGTTGTGTTATAATTTAAAGGATAAGCTATATTAATTCTCTTATTTAGCCAGACCAAAATGTGGAGCGGGGGCTGGAAATATGAAGGGCAGCGTCTTTCATTAATAATCTTAGTATTGCAAACTTTTTTACATTTTAAGTGACATAATTGTTCAGTTTCCACTTATATTCAAGCATCCATCCAACATACATTCAATAAAATATAATTCTTAAAAAAAAAACATGTTATGCTAATACTCACTAAAACTGCAAAATAAAATGAACAATAGCCAATAAACACGTTGGGTGTGTCTGAATTTATAATTGAAAGAGGGACACAACGGGGTGAGATATTTTTTAAAGGTTGGGGCTTAACAATGGAAGGATGGGGCAAATATTTTAAAAGTGTTGGGTATAAAAATTGGAAATGGGGCCCCGCTGCCATTCTGCTTTAGCCAAATCTATAAATGTCTTAAACAGTGTTTGTCCATTTCCAGTTTGTGACGACACCAACGACCTGGATGACACCAACGACCTGGATGACACCAACGACAAGGATGAGTGCGCTCCGTGTGACACACGCCTGACCTGCAACCGGGGCGGGATGAGGCTCTTCTGCTCGTATGTGACTTATCTGATCCTAATTTGCTCTACAGCTCATAGAATTAGTTGTTTTTTTTTGCTCGTATTTTACGATTTATTTTTGTAAGGTTTACCCAGTGTCACAACACTGAAATGTCAATCCGAGGCTCGCGAGTTCGAATCCAAGCTCGGCCACATAACTTGTTTCGGTATTGGTCATTTATATGTTCATTTTCCTCTTCTTCTGATTCAATTAGGGTAAGCTCGCCAATATTAACCTGGCATTCTCTTTGATTGTAAGTACTACTGGTAAATCTTCTTATTTGAGCATCGTTCTGGGAAAACTAGGCTTAATGCATGTGCGTAAAGAACCGTGCAAGATTAGCTCGTTGATTCTGCACAGGCTAATTTAGGGCGAAAATTTCCGCTATTATGGTAGTTTTCGTTCTTTTTCGATTTTTTTTGTATTATTTTCTTATCGAAAATCCAGTTTATGCGAAAAGTGTCGTCCCCAATAAGCCTTGCAGACTGCTTAGGCTAATCTGGGATGACGCTTTTAATACAGATTGGCACATGCCTTAAGCTTAGTTTTCCCTAGAATTGTATATACACATGTATGTATAGTAATGGACTATGTATTTCAGTCGTGACCCCTGTAACAGCTGCGCTGTAGTCTGGAAGGATTCATACGGCCGGGACTACACTGCTGACTGCCTGAGAGACGACACGGAGGACACGAATGACGTAGATGTTACTACCAGTAGATCTATTGACAGGGATGACGATAACACTAACACTAATGACGTCGATGATGTGTATGTTCATTTGCCATTCGTTAAGGCCCAGTCTCACTATGATGCCGGTGGAGCCCCGGTGCGTGATCCGGGATGTACCGGGATGAACCGGGGCTCTACCGGGATGAACCGGGGCTCCACCGGGAACGACCGGGATGAACCGGGGACGACCGGGAACAACTGGGGCTCCACCGGGAAAGTATGAAAATGTTTAATACCTCCGGGATGAACCGGGAGTCACCGGGAAAGACCGGCAACAACCGGCGCGTCACCGGCAACAACCGAGGCGGCACCGGGAACAACCGGGACGGCACCGTAGCTCCAACGGGGCCCATACAGATCCCGACAGAGTTACGGCAACGCCACGGTTGTCGCCGGTGTTGCCCCGGTGGAGCCCCG